>JAHRHJ020000502.1:0-68254 GCA_019776745.2 Taxus chinensis | reverse complement strand
TCATCAAACTATTACCCTAAAGGTAATGGCCAAGAAGAGTCCACAAATAAGAACATGTTAAGGATTATCATAATGAATCTTGATGAAAATAAGAGAACTTGACATACAAAGCTCAAATCAGCTTTATGGGTTGATAGGATCACATCCAAAAGGTCCACAGGTAGCTCCCCATACAAGCTCGTATATGGAAAAGAGGAAGTATTTCCCATATCATTGGAGTTTCCCGCTTTGGAGCTCATGAAACAGTTGGAACTGGCTGAGTTTGAACCTATGGCAATCAGGTATGTAGAGTTGATGGAAGTAGAAGAGGCAAGAGAGCATGCAATGCAGGTCATGGAGAAGAATCAAGCATTGATCAACGAGAACTTTTATAAGAAAGCAAGAATAAGGACCTTTCAAGAAGGGGACCTGGTTCTGAAGTGGGATGCAGAATGGGAAAAAACAGGAAAGCATTCCAAGTTTGATTCCATTTGGAGTGGCCCCTACATGGTCACAAGATGTACAAGTAGCAATGCCTTCTAACTGGTTAAGTTGGATGGAGAAGAATTACAGATCCCAATCAATGGGGTCTACCTCAAACACTACTACTAAAAGGAAAAATTCCTTGCCCTTGTAAAATATTAGCCTAGGTTTTTAATTTCCTAACGTGCGTATGCACATTATTTTGTTATAGCATAGGTATTATTTCCCTAAGTGTTGTGGCACAGGTTTGTTTTTGTTGCTCCAGGTTTATGTCATCATACAATTCGATGTTCCTCTAGGTGAATGCACCAGGCCCTTCAACATTTGCATCAGGGATACCCATGGTCACCATGACAGTTGCTAATATTAAAATAGAACTAATGCAGAGCAACTAAATTTGAGTCTTGAAGGGCCCATTTCCAAAAGATTCAAGGTCATCTCTGGTTCCAACAATGTCCAAGTGGCTCAAGGATTGGATTTCAAAAGTTCAGATCAGATCAGGCTATCAATTATGACTCCATGCCCAATGGATGCTTCAAAAGGCAACTAATCTCTTCATCTAGAAAGCAGATGTCCCCTTTGAGTCGGTAAATTGTTATCAAAAATAAGCTCATGCTTATATCTGGTTAACTATACCCATTTTTCCTCTTTTAGTGCTTCAATCCAATTTTTTAGATATTCTAAGCACTTAAGGTTTCCTGAAAGCATATTTATCAAGTGGGAAATTTCTTCCCTTTCCAAAAATATAAAGAATTCTTTCTAACTCCTCATATTTTGCAAGTTACATACCGGCAGACCTGGGAGAGACTTTTTGCCCAAATGGAAAATGTGGGCTGGTGGGCCCGAAGATGATTTTTTACTAAAGTGAATTTCAGGCCGGTGATTTTGTAGGGAGGTTTGAAATTTATTTGATTTTTTAAAATTGGGTGTAAAGTGAATTTCAAGCCCGTAATCCTATGGGGGGATCTTAATGCCAAATGAAGAAAAATGCCTAACGCCCGCAAAGGGGCACGTGACCATGTTGAAAAGTTAAAGTGGGCTGTAAGATTGTCGGAGGTAGTTTGAAATTTTTTCGCCAAGAAGGCGTAAAGTGAAAAAATTATCCGCACCTCCATGCCTCAATTGCATGCGGTCCACTGGGCCTAGGAGAGACTTTTCACCCGAATGGAAAATGCAGGCCAGTGGGCCAGAGATGATTTTTTGCCAAAATTGAATCGTGGGGATGCGGGGAAATTTTTGCATTTTTGTATTTTGGTTGCAAAAGGTACAAAGTGAATTTCAGGCCCACGGACCCATTCTGTTAATTGGTTTTCACCATTTTTGTATAAACCCAACTCAAAACATTGAAATGGCCATATCTTTCAACCCAATGCTTGAAGCTCGACAAATTTTGCACCATTAGAAAGGTCTTGACCTCGTCTACGCCATGAAAACCTGAAACTTTAATGTTGGCAAGGTTGGGTGGGTGGAAAATGGGAAAAAGTATTTGTGCCATTATTACATGATCCAATTTCTCTAACAGCCAGATCAAATTGGATTTGATCTACCGATCTTCTTTCTTCGATACACTGAGAAGACATAGAGAGGCAGACTCGACAGATTGTGGGCGGATTTGCAGGGGCATTGATGGCCGGTTACTGAGCTTCAAATTATTTTTCCCACCTCTCTCCTTATTCTCTCTGTGTAGCATCTATAAAAGAAGGATTTGGGCTCATTGAAAAGGGTTGGACATTTCTGTTTTACACCCTCCCTTCTCCTCTGGTCTGTAGATGAGTTCATGGAGTCCTAACTTCCCCATTCAAGTTGTAATGCTAAGTTTAGGCTCTTGGCCACTAAAATGTACTGTATCGACTTTGGATAAATACTATATGTATGTGGATGACTCTCGACCCTTTCATGTGTTTTATTGTTCCCTTTCTGATCTCTCATTATATCTTTGTTACCTGTGCATGGTGTTTACATTGCATTTTTGTGGTTTGTGTTAAATTACAAAATGAGTGTCTAACATTCCTTTAGTGCATCACCTCGTTAGCTTAGGTTTATTTTTTGTATCTTCTCAACCTTGTCTCCTTGGTAAGATAGAGTAGGTTTAGAATAGATCCTCTCCAATTTATTTGTGTGTACCTAAACAAAGGAATAGGAACCGGCCCTAAACTGGAGATCTCTCTCAACTTGCAAGGTCCCACACTTTGAGAGATGCTCCATGTTGTGCAATCACACTGAGATTCTCAACACATCTAGTTGCAGACATTCGGGGGTGCTGTGATTCTGCACTAACAATATCCATGTAACACCAAATAAGAATCAATTTCTACACATAATAAATATGACATGGGAAAGATAAAATAATTATTTTTTTTGGAAATGTATTGGTGTTGGGAAATTCTATTTTTTTGACATACATTCTTCTCTAAAAGATAAAATATACATAGGGTGGCCTTTCAATTGTTTATATATACCTAGAAGTCGTATTAAAGTATTTCCATATCAAGGAGAAAACAAGGAGAGAACCTTTTGGGGATGATATATGAATATGATGAAACAACTATTGAGTAACATGAGTCAGCTGAATAAAAATAAAATCAAGTTTAATAATAGCGTTGTAGTACATCTTTTGTAATCATATAAAGATATCACTTGGTAAGCATCGTTAAATTTTCATTAAGCTCTAGGACACCAAAAAGTATCCCTTCATAATTAAAAGAAAATGAAAACATTTGAGAAAATATGGGAAAAATAGAATTTGCTATTTCTATTTAAATAATATTTAATGTCAACAATTTTTTATTGGATGACATTTTTTCGGTATATAATATGAATACATGAGTGGAAATTTGGAAAGTTAAATGTGGGACTTCTGTGCTAGAATTACATACCTACGATTCCCACACATATCCATGGCTTATATTCTTCCCACCCAGTAATTATTTATGTGAGTGCAATTTGTTCTTATAGGGGCCAAAATAAAAATAGGGAAAATCCAATATGTTATCACATTGAAACACAAATACAATATTTGTGGATTATTTTAGCGCCTACTAGCCCACTTTTCTATTGTAAGCTCATGTAATTCTAGGAAAACAGTCGATGCATAAATAATCAATTCTAATTAAACCCCTCGATTGGTTTTTCATATGATCAGTAGGTAGATTTTATCTTCCAATCAAGAGATTGTACCGAGACTCTATATAACTTATTGATGATTTACAAATATGGATATTTATTGATAAAACCATTAAAATTTATTGTGTAATTTATAGGTATTAAAGGGATTCCTTATTTTCATAATTTAAGATCTGATATACACTTACTCTAAGTTAAAGCAATTGATTTCTTGCCAATTCTATTCATAGAACTCATGAAGAAAATATTTATTAGCCATATATAAATCAAATTTGTTTGAACTTCAAGCATGTTGGATATACATGTGGTCACATAAAGAGATAAGAAATAAAAATAGAAATTGAGAAAAAGATGACAATAATTATACTATAAAAAGAGGCATATTTTGTATCTATGTTAAAACCTAGTCCATGGCACTAAGTTTAACATACCGAATTTTTATAAACAATGTGAATTATCAATTAGGTATCCATGTGGAGGATTATGGAACATCGATGATGAATCAATGACCAAATCCATCTAAACCATATATTGGGTTGTCGTATGTAAGATGTGATGGGTTTGATCCAACATAATAAAATCTTTAGTGTAATTATAATAGAATTTTAAACTCAACTGTTTATTTGATTTCCCAACACATAGATAAAAATTACAGATTACTAAAAAATTTGAAAAATTGTAAATTAAGGGTTGAGCCATAACCCCTAATCAAGATCAATATAACTGATGTGTAAAATTTGAGTGCTATACAAAACCCACTACACAAACACAACATTTCTATTTTATTCATCTTGAACAAAAATAATTATTAAATGTGGTATGGGCATGTGTAAATAACGCATTGAATAGCCTCTCCATCAACAATTTTGTTTTCATTAGTCGCTAACTACAACACAATTACTATACATTTTAGAATCACTTAACTAGTTATTATTGGTGCCTACCTCCAACAAGATTACTATCTATTTAGTTTCACTTAACAAATTATTGTCTAATTTTTTTTATAAAAAAGCGTAATTGGACAATGGACGGGAATGAAGAGTAGGACAAGTGGGAAAAGGGATTTCAAAATTTTGAGGGATCCCTGGATGGAGGTGTCGAGGCTGCTGGGATCTCTTGGTCTTAGGTTGTGCGAGTCTCTGGTATGTATGTATCTTGCCCTCCCCTTCCTCCCTTAAACCCAATATGGAAAAATGATGAACCAACCCTGTTTGTGCTAGAGGATCTAGTTAAAAGTGTAACAAATATATATGGGCTCTCTCTTTGTGGAAGATTTTTTGGTTATTAGACCAAATGTTCATCTTGTTAGAGCCTGGGCTAGAAGGAAACGGCTCCTATTGGAGGCATCTCAGTGGTAGTCATTTCAAATCAATCTTTCTTCTTCTAGTTTGATAGGGAGGATGAGTATATCTCAACACCATTAATGGGGGTGCTTGAGTCTATGGGAAGACTATGCTGCATCTAGCCAAATGGAGACCAAGGTTAGATATGAAAAACTTTTGAACCTAAGGCTTACCCGGTTTGGGTGAAACTGAAACTCCTAGATTTAGATTTTGAGTTCTAGGAGGTTGATGTGGTGAGGGTAATTGCTCATGCCATTGAAGATATGCTGATCATTGATCATCAAACCCAATGACCCTTGCTAGATCTAGGATGGTTACTGTGAGAATGTGCATCAATGTTTCCCCTCAGAAAAATTTATTGACTCCATCCGTCTCTTCTCGAGCCATGGGGTTGTTGATCAGGAGATCCAATATGAACATTCCCCTTTCTTTTGTGTTAAGTACATGAATTTTTGCCATGGGTCTACCTCTTACAAAGGCCTAGTCTGAGATTGGAGAATCAAGAAAATCAAGAGTGCTGGAGCTAGTGCCCATTTTCCTACTTATTTACATCCTTCCTTCGTACATTGTGGTGGAGGAGGTGTTTATGCATGTTGGATCTATTTTGGTGGTTGCTGATTCGGGTGTGGATCTTCCACTTGCCCACGTGTCCCTTGCTCCTTCTGGGGGCTAGGCTTTTGCTTCAATAGGTCATACTTTTACTCATCTAACTCGGATGAAAACACGAGGAGGAAAGTGAGGCATCTGCAGAAACAGGGGAGGAGTATGGTTCTGGGGATGAATCGAATGCATCTAAGGAAATACAAGAATCATTATCTCCCGATCCAATGGATAAACTTTTCGATTTGGTGGAATCATTTGAGGAAATGAGATGGGAGTTTCACGATAGGAATATCATGGCCCACTGTCTCAGAGCGATCTTGTGGGATCCTTACCTTTTCCAAAAGGTTCTAAATGGCCTGTGATGGATACCCAAGAGGGTTGATTGTAATACTGGAGATAAAAAATTAAGATAAAATTGAAGATTTGAACGGATAAACCCCATATCGATCCGGACTCCTTAAAGGTCCTTGCCTTTTGTGAGGGAATAATTATAGAGAGTACATCAAGGTGACATTTGGGGGGGTGGAGGTGATCCTGTTGAAGGATGGCATATTATACATTCAAGGAAATCCAAGCGGAACTACTGACTATCTATGGACTTTTTTATTCTTATGTGGACCTGGTCCTTTTCGAGTTAAGTTTGTGTAACTCCTTTTGTGGTAGTGTTTTTTTCATGCTCGTCTTTTGTTTGTGTGGGTTTTGGGAGCCGATCCCTATTTTTTCCTAATCAAATTAGAAAAAAAAATTATTAGTTAGTGCTTTCAACAAATTAAAAGCTTGTATTGTTTTTGTATCTTAATTTTTTATACGTTGTGAAGTTTGAATGTCTTTTTGACCAAAAAACTTAAAAATACATCTATCTAAATGACGATTGACTAGAAACTATTACCATTTAATCTCACCTTCACGCAATAGAGGGATGGCAATATGATGATATTTATTATGGTTTTCATTTTATTTGTACACATCTTACAAGTCAAATTTCATTTATACAATTCATAAAGACTTATTATGACATAATAATTCTAAATCAATTTAAAATTAATTACTTTAAAATAATATAATGAGCCGCTAAGTAGTTACGCCAGAGGTGTGACTACCCTCCGATTAGAACTCAATGACGAAAATGTGCAGCTTCCAACTTCTTGTCATCTTAAAATGTGTCACCTCACAAGCTTTAGCAATTTTTCATTGACCTGGACTGCTTGGCCTGCTATTGCCAGCGTGCAGTTTTGTTAACCCTGTTATTTTTGCCACGCATCTACTTTTTGAGATTAGACCAAGAAAACACATCAAACCACATCCCACAAATCCATTGAAGACGAGGAAGAAGGATTCATCAACTACTAGATAATGGTCACACGGGACTTGTGGTTACAGGTAATCATAACGTGCACCTACACTAAATTGAATACCAGGCAATGGAGTGTGGGAATTGAATTTAGAAAATTGGGCAACATAGACTTTAGCTCAAAGCTTCTGCTTCGTAATCTCAAGTAGCCATTTCGGGCTTTGTTCTATCCATTTATTTTATTTATATGTTTGTAAAATTGATGTTGATAAAGATGATTTCATTCTCAAATTTATATTTAAATAAATTGAATCATAGTTACAGACCACTAGGCATTTTCTGCAAATATGAGATTTATCAAAATTTGGGATTTCGTTGCCAATCACTGTATTTAGATTTAGTGCAAATTATTTATTTACCAATCGTTTCAAAACTTTTTTTTTTTAGACTTACGTGCTTTTGATATCTAAATTATAATAGTAACCACTACACAACCTCCGAGTTGAAGGTTGGAATGGAACACCTGTCATTTTGTTCCTGTTGTTATTTTCCTGCAAGATTAAACCCTTTTTTACACTAGTTTATAATAAAGCAACATTTAATCATATTATTTAAAATAATTATGTTGTGTAAAATAATGAAAAAAAACCATATTTAAATAATTTTTCCTCATACGTTCCCATCAACACACCATCAAATCTTGTGTGTGCGGAACTTATTGTAAGGAATTTTTTAGAATCTTGAAGCCTACACAATCCTAAAATCTATACCATTCAATAATAATCTGTTTGAGCCTCTGTTTCATATCTTGTTTTCCCGGTTAAGGGAATATCTTACTCTTTTAATATATTTAATGTTTTTATTACCATTTTATATTCTAATGTGGAGTTTCACATTAAACATTGTTTTGTTTTTTTTTAATTGTTTAAATATATATTTAAATAAAATCATGCACAAGCTATATATACGCATGCATGGATTTACTCTTTGGAGTATGAAAAAGAGAGAGAATTTTATTATATTTGTCAAGACTAAATAAAGAAGAAGTATGACTTGTTTCTGGTCGATGTAGCCCAAATTGGGTGAATCACATTAAATCTTGGTTTTATCTTGGGATTTCATGCTTCTCTTATTTATGATTTAATTCCTTTTTATTGTTTATCTATACATTTCGATCCTAACAAATCATATGAGAGAAGAATTTTTTTTTTGGCAGAAAAAGCTCACAGGAGAGTTTCTTGTTTGAGTGAGAGAAATGACAGAAGATAACATGTTTAGGGTTGATAAGTTTAATGGGCAAAAATTTTAGCTATGGAAGATGCAAGTAGAGGACTACCTATACCAAAAGGATATTTATCTACCATTGAAAGGGAAAGATTTGAAGCTGCTAGCCATGAAAGATGAAGAATGGGGTGTTCTTGATTTGAAAGCAATGAGAATGATATGGTTGTGCTTGGCAGGTATGATAGTTTTCAATATTTATAAGGAAAAGACAATGGTAGATCTAATGGAAAAATTAGGTAAATTGTATGAAAAAAACCCTCATCCTCCCATAAGGTATTTCTCATGAAAATTTTGTTAATATGAATATGTCAGAAGGTGATTCAATAAATGATCATTTGAATGAATTCAAACAGTTACAATCAATTAATCTCTGTAGGAGTAAATTTTGATGATGAAGTTGGGGCTCTTTTAATTTTTGGCTCATTGTCTAGAGCGTTGGAATACTTTAGTTATGGATGTGAGTAATTATATTTCTGGTTCAAACACTTTAAAGTTTGATGATGTTTTTTGTGTGATTATAGTCAAGAGGCGAGAAGAAGAAAAAGCACAGGTGATACATCTGGTAATGGTTTGAGTGTAGAGAACAAGGGAAACAAAAGGAAAAAAACAAAAAGTTCTAAACACCGTTAAAGGTCTAATAAGGGCATATCAAATTGGAAGTAGGATGGTATACTGAAATTGTAAAGATGGACATACAAAGAAATTGATGGTCTTTAAAATCAAGGAAATATCAACAAGAAGGGAATAAAGAGGAAAATGTGTCATGTGATGTTCTAAAAGAATTCTTTCTTTGGATAATAAATTATAATCTTGGGTTTTAGATTATGGTGCTTTTGTTAGTCAAGAGGTGAGAAGAAAAAGCACAGGTGATAGATCTGATAATGGTTTGGTGTAAGAACAAGGAAGACAAAAGGAAAAAACAAAAAGTTCTAAACACCATGGAAGGTCTAATAAGGGCATATCAAATTAGAAGCAGGATGGTATACTAAACTTGTGGTAAAGATGGACATACAAAGAAATATTGATGGTCTTTAAAATCAAGGAAATATCAACAAGAAGGGAATAAAGAGGAAAATGTATCATGTGATGTGCTAAAAGATACTCTTATTCTTTCTTTGGATAATAAATTATAATCTTGGGTTTTAGATTATGGTGTTTTCATTTCATGCAACTCCTCATAGACAATATTTTAGAGATCATGTTCTAGGGAAAATTTGGGAGGTATATCTTGGTGATGATGAGGCATGTACACTTCTTAGAAAAGGAAGTGTTCATGTTAAATTTTACAATGGTAACACTTGGGTGTTGGAGAATGAGAGGCATGTTCCTAACCTTAGGAGGAATCTAATTTCTGCAGGAAATTAAGAGATGAGGGTTGTATGGTTATTTTTATATTAGATTCTTGGATAGTTACCAAGGGTACTCTATTGGTTGCAAGAGGCAAGAAAGTAGGTATTTTGTATTTATCCACTGTTAATATTGATCCGTATTCTATTTTAGGTACTATAGGTATAGACATAACTCTATGACATCAAAAAATTGGCCATATGAGTGAGTAGGGGATGAAGATTTTACATTCACAGGGAAATTTGTTAGATTTGAAAAATCATACACTTGGTATGGGAAAAAAAAAAAGCATGTGTGTGATTTCTCAAGGTTGGATCAACCAAAAGGAGCACAAGTTAGAGGTCTTTTCATATGTATGTGTGGGGGCTAACTCAAGTATCTTCTCTTGGTGGTTCATGGTATTATGTTACTTTTATTGATGATGCTACTAGGAAGGTTTGGGTTTTGTGTATAAATAAGCAATCTTGTGTATTTCATACTTTAAATAAGTGGAAAGATGTGGTTGATAATGAATCATGTTTGATGTTAAGTGTCTTAGATCAAATAAACGGTGGAGAGTACTCCATAAATTAATTTAATAACTATTGTTTAAAGAATGGAATCCATAGGGAGAAGACAGTTCCTAGAACACCACAACAAAATTGTATGTCAAAAAGAATGAACATGACTATCATGGAGCATGCAAGGAGCATGAGATTGCGTATTGGATTGCCCATACACTTTGGGTGGATGTTGTAGATATTGTTGTTTACATGATAAATAGAGGACCTTCAAGTGCTTTGAAAGTTGGAGTTCCATAGAGGAGGCTTGGACTGATAAGGAGGTAACTATTATTTCTGAAAGGTTTTGGTTGTGAAGCATTTGTTCACATAAATAAAGAGAATAGGACCAAGCTAGAATCTAATTCCAATAAATGTACTTTAATTTTGTATGACACTGATTATTTTAGATTTTGGTTGTGGAGTTTAGATGAGAAGAAAATAATTACAAGTAGGGATGTTATTTTCAATGAAAGGGTTATGTACAGAGAACAAATACAAAATAAGAAGCTAGAAAAGTCTTAGTATGTAGCATTTAATGACATAAAAATAGAAATTTTTCAAAGGGATATAAAATCAACAAGTTGGCATCAATCCTGGCACAATTGGTGTTGATTCTGTAGAACAAAATCACAAGAACAAAAAGAGCCTCAAACTCCAAAAAATTGTGAGAGGAGAATTCTACTAGGGTAAGTATCCCTCCAACAAGATTATTTTCGTATGAGATTTACTCTTGTTTATTGATGGATGGATTGTGGAGAAACAATTTTTTTTGAAGAAACAATGCAAATAGAAACATGGAAAAAGTGGGAGCATGACATGGATGAGGAGATGGAATCCTTGGAATACAACCAAACTTAGGATTTTGGTTTAGTTTCCCGTAGTAGGAAAAAAAGAGAGCTATGGAATATTTTCATCTCGCACAATTATATGTAAAATCTTTGTTTTCTACATGGTGATTTAGAGGAAGAAATTTATTTATGGAGAAACCACAAGGATATGTTAAATGAGTTAGGGGAATTGTTTTAAATTTTGTAGCTATGGAAATTTTTCAAACACTTGTAAAATCTTCTTTTCTAATGTGACGAAGAAATTTAATGGAGCAACCACAGGGGGATATGAAGTTAGGCGGAAGGAGAAACTTGTGTGCAAATTGAAAAAGAGCTTGAATGGACTTAAAAAGCTTCAAGAAAATGGTATTTGAGATTTGATAGGTTCGTTATAGAACAAGGTTACTCTAGATGTCATTCGGATCACTATGTTTAGTCTATAAGACTAGATAATGACACCTATATTATATTTTTCTTGTATTTCGATGACATGCTTGTGGCAGGGTCAAATATGCAGGATATATATGAGCTAAAGAGATATTTATCCAATACATTTTCTATGAAGGATTTGGGTGCAACAAAGAAAATTCTTAGCATGAGAATCAATAGAGAAAGAAAGATTAGACTATTGAAATTTTCTTAAGAAGATTATTTCAAGAAGGTTTTGGAAATGTTTAGGATACATGATGCAAAACCATGAGTACACCTTTTGGCAAGGAACTTCAAGTTTAGTATATAATAATGTCCTAAAACACATGAAGTGATTGAATATATATCCAGAGTTCCATATGCTTTAGTAGTTAGAAGTTTGATGTATGCTATGGTGTGCACAACACCATACATTTCCCATAGAGTGGGATTTGTCAATAGATACATGTGTTCCAGCAAACGACCACTATAAGTAATCCAGTGGATTCTCAATACTTGAGAGGGACCAATAGCAGACAATTTTACTATGGAGGGTCAGAGGTTTCCTTACACAGATATGTTGATGCCAACATGGCTAGAGATTTAGATGGTAGGAGGAGCACCACAGGTTATGTATTAATTGTTGGTGGTACAAAAGTTAGTTAGATTTCTAAACTATAGAATATTTTTTCCTTCTGTACTATAGAGGCAGAGTATGTTGCTGCTACAGAAGCAAGCAAGGAGATGATACAGATGCAACATTTCATGGAAGAGTTGGAAAATAAGAAGGATGCCGACTATAGGTTATTCAGTTGTAGCCAGAGTGTAATTCATCTTGTAAAGAAATCGACATTCCATTCGAGAACCAAACATATACAACTCAGGTATCACTTCATTAGATCATATTTGGAGGATGGACAAATCAAGTTGGAGATGATCCATACAAGTCAGAATCCTACTGATATGTTGAAATGGTGGTGAAAAAAAGAGAAGATGGAATTTTTTTTGGCTTCGGTAGGTTTTCAAGATTGATCTTGAAGAAGAGAAACAAGTCAGTGAAGAGTCCTATGATGAGATGCAATTTCAAAAATAAATCTCCAAGTGGGAGATTGTTGAAGTTGTGGAGCTTGATTACAAGTTAAAGTGGGATTTTGGTTTTTTTTGTTCTATTTTGGGGACTAAATCATTTCCATGGATAAGAATAGCATTATTTTATTAATAGACTTGAATTATATTAATATAATAGAGTTGTAATTTGTATAAGCATGTGATATTAGGTTTCTTGTGGTTGAAGATAAATTTTGCAAAGACGTGCATAATCTATATATATTTACATGAATTTACTCTTTGTAGTATGAAAAAGAGAAAGAATTATATTGTATTCCTCAGGATTGAATAAAGGAGAAGTCTGGCTTGTTTCTGGTGGATGTAGCTGAAATTGGGTGAACCACGATAAATCTTGGGTTTATCTTATGATTGCATGCTTCATTTACTTTTGTTTTAATTCCATTTTATTTCTCATATGCGTTTCGATCCTAACACTAATCTGGGGTTTTGCATTAAACTTTTTTTTTAACTGTTTAAATATACATGTAAACAAAATTCCACTACATGTTTTTGATTTAATTTATAATAAATTTAAATTACCTTAAACAAAAAGGGATTTAAATTAATAATTTAAAATATGTTTGCTTCCACCATTAATTTGAATTCCATATTCTAAAATATGAGGTAAATATTCTAACGATGGTCTTCACTAAGGGAAAAATATAAATATTTACATTTTTTATTTTTTTTTATTGGTTTTGGTATATTTTTTAATACATTAATAGAGAATTTATATATAAGAACCATTTACAACAAAGTTTATGACAATTGTAATGTAGGAGAGGCATACTATGAGCCACAACCTTTTCCAAAAGAGAATCATGAACACATACAATTATTTAGAAGGCTTACGGAAAAAAAGAACATCCACATTTGATGACATAAATATTGATATTACTACAACACGTAGAGAGTGCCCTCGCTTATGTCATACAAGTAGAATGCCTCCTTTTAAAAAGAGGCTTATAGGAATTGGATTATTCAAATAACATGATTATATCAAAAACCATATGAAAGAGGGAATTAGAACCAAATTAGACTCCCTCATATAGAAATTACACATTATATGTGGGATAATATGTTAAACATTAGAATTTCATGTAACTAAATTTCTATGTGATTTATTTATATGTTTTAATTAATTTTGGATGTAAAAAAAGAGCATGCCAACTTTTTTAATTTTTGATTTAATTCCTATTGAATAAAACAATCCATCTACATACATGTAAAAATACAATCACTGTAACAATCTAGGATTATTGAGTTATTATATATATTTTGGTAGGTTATTTTCTGACAAGTCGTATTTAATATTATCAAATATATTTAGTTTTTTATCTACCTAGTTTCATTTTGGTCGTCTTGTGGCTTGGCTTCATTTCTTATATAGGGTTTTTTGGTCCCTTAAAAATCAAACCCTTTTTAACGTATTTTAAAAAAATAGTTTATGCAATGATTTGTTTTGTGAAAAAAATCTTGCATATTCATCAATTTCGGTGCTTCTTAAATAGTGACCATTTAATAACATCTTTACATTATATAAGAAATGTTTAGAGAGATTTTGGTGACATCTCTAGGATGATCATCATTTCATTAATGAAGTCACAATTCTCTCACAGATTAATCACGGAAACATACTAAAATTTGTTTCTATACTACCTCCAAACTCAATTTCCCATATTATTGTTTGAATTAGTTACATATGGAACATTCTTTAAGCATTTGCAGTCTAATAGGAAGCATTTTTCCTTGTCCATCACATCTACAAATCACAATAGAGATCGGGAAAGTATTAACATATCTTCATTCTAGTGCATGTCTGTCTATTTTCCACAGAGATGTAAAATATTCTAACATTCCTTTAGGCCAAACATTCTCTCCAAAATTTGTAGACTTTTTTATTTCACATCTAATCTATATTATTGTCTCTTCTTTGGTGACTAGCGCATGTAGTAATTTGTTAAAATTAGTTATGATGTTTATTCTATGTAATTTTTGTTTGTGAATTGTACCCATAACATGCTCAAGATGTCTGGCATTGCTGCCAATGGCATAAACATCAAACTTTAACCCAAATCCATTGGAAAAATATCATGTCTTGAAAAAAAAATGCAATTCAAATCATTTTCAACCCTTTGTAAGATAAATTTAATTACAGTAACATCATTCTTGTTAAATTACCAAAAAAAAAATCAGAAAAATATGATTTATTTAAATGCTTGATACAAAAGGGAATTGGAAATTTTAAGAATATGTTAAAGCACTCCACACAACGGTATTGATTCTTTAATATATGTTTTTCTTTTATGTTTTCTTAATTGTAATTACTTACCTGTGTATTTTTGTAGCAGACATGCATTCTTATGTACCACCTTGACAACATGAAATGTTTTCATTCTCCCAAAAACCAAAGAACCATTGTGTATGGATTCTAACCCATTCTTATTTTCCTTTCATGTTTCTCATTTTTTGTAGCGTAATAGTATTGTCAATTTGTCACATTGTCCCAAAATCATTACACACTACTAAAAATTTAAAATGAATATACATGCCAAAATATTTATAAGAAAAGTGCAAAAGGGATCAGATGAAGAAGATGGTATAAAAAATGTACCAGTCATATTTATTAACACCTGAATGCATTCATATACTTATTAACACCTAATATGCTCAGGTAGCACTATAAAGATGAAATTTTTTCCAATTTTTTGCAAATAGAAATCATAACATAAAGTTTTACATTTTTTATTCTTGATCATACTATAACCATTACAAAATTGTCCACCTCATTTCAAATTTGCTTCTCTTCAAATTCTAAATGTAAATATTATGTTCAAACCTCTCGCAGCCCAAACTCTATGTTGGAACTTAGACAATAGGAAACTTTGTGATTTTATAACCTGAATTATAAATAATATTCTCACAACTAAAAATGCAACTGATTTGTAATCAAACAAAACTGCTACATGAATCTCCAAATTACACAACTTGACCTTAACCTCACACCAATTTTTACAACTACACATGATGTACACTCATTTATATTATGTACACACCACAAAATAGATGATATAAAAGGCAGTTTACAAAAACAAAAAACTTAAAATGGAAAATATTTGAAATTTAAAACTCTAACATCAATTGATAATAGTAGCATTACAATTCGCAACCATAAATGGAGCTCGATGTAGAATGAAACTCTACATCCCAAGACTACTCCCAACAAAACCCCTACCAACATAGACTTGTTCCTTCAACAACAGCCACTACTTTATAACCATTCAAGATGGAGTAGATGCCAAAACCTAGAATATTTAATATGACACCCATTGAACCAACATGGGGGTACTTAAAAATGTAAATTGAGAGAGAATGGAAATATTACAACTAATTGGCACAGATAAATCTATGCCAACCTCCCACAGACAAACTAATTGAACATTAGAACTAAAGGATTCAATTTGGATGATAGTGTAGTGGAGATTTGTGTCAGCTTACAACCAAACATAAATATTAACTAATCTTACACCAAACTAATCCCTAATAATTAAAAATCAATTGTTCAGCTGCCACTGAGATTATTTCTGATTTCATCTACCTCTGTAACAGTAATTTGGAATAAATTGGCCAGAACTTGGTTGGGAATGGCCGGATTGGAGGAAAAAGTAGCCACAAGAATTACAGAGTTACCGGGAGCTGGACTGTTGCGAGAGGCTATCACAGAAGCAGACGTGTTTTCTATCTTGTGAACAAAGTGAATGTTGATACCCAAAAATTGGATTTTTTTTAAAATATCAAGAAATATTTGGGCCCAATGCACAAAAAAATAGGTCTTTGTAAACCTACACATTTGATGATTTGGGATTTTTCGGAGGACTCTGGCTATAAGGATTTCGTGAGTAAAAATTTTGGACCTCTTGAACCTAAAATAAATTTACTGGTTGTGGATCATGCTTAGACACATGTTTTATCCAAAAAAATCTAGTTGTCTCGCTTATCTTTCCCATTGACCCTCCAGTTGAGGACGTTTCGTTTGTGTGGAAAATTACATTTGTAATAATTCCTATTTTTAAAAATACCACTATCCTCTCTTGTTGTTTTTCTAGGTGCTACGGGGAAGATATTTTCTGTTTTTCTCGTTGCGATTATGGTCTTATCTAGGTTGTCAAGCTTTTTTTTACCTGGGTAGGTTCCCAGGTAAAAACCCCTATTTACCCTTATAGAAAAATGAAGGAATTAGAAGTTTCATTTGTGTCATTCTTATGCCACATTTGCGCTTAATTTGCACCACTCATAACCAATGTTAAACATCCACTTGTATCATTATTAGATCGTACAAAAATGGCACAAGTCTCATTTTAAAGAGTAGTTTTTTTTTTTTAAGATTTTTTTTGTAGTTACAAATATTTATATTATTTAATTTTATATTATTTGTAAATATTAGACTTCAGATATTATACTATTAACTATATTTTAGTATAATAAATATTTATTATTTTTAGTTTAATATATAAATATTAAATTACTGATGCAAACACAAAATTTTAAAATATTCAAATGGATTAGATAATTTAGTTCCTATCTGGGTTGGTCTCTATGAAAAAGTGTTGCGTTTAACTATCTCAAAGGTAGTGATGATAGCAGTTGGGATGGTTCTCCCACAATAAGTTTCCATGGTTTGCTCTTGCAATTTCTCTTTCCTTGCATGTTGAGGAAACTGAAGACAAGGAACATAATCTGATAGATGGGATCACACACATAACATTGTGGAGCCTCCACACATAGTTGTTGGGGATAAAGTCAAATATAATCCTCCTCGTCCTCCTCTAGCCACCATGTTCACATCTAGTGCCTAATTGCCTTATTTTCTAGTGGTTGTCTTTGCTTCATTGATAACTCCTTGGCTTTGTAAGTTTATTATTTGAAAAAAAAAAATATTAAGTTTATGTTATTGTGACATGTATTATTTTGGTTATTTTTTTAGGTCATCATTTGGACAATCTCTAGAGTCTTTTTGTAGCTCAATATTATGATTGTCATCGTAGGGTTTCATTCCTTGCACTCATTTTTTGCACAATTAGCATTGTACTATTATGTTTTATTAACAAAAGTGTTCTTTTCAATAAAAAAAGGGTACAAGATGATTTCCATGTAAGCGAAACATACGATCCAAAAACTTACTAAATGCTACAAATGACAACTACATATCAACAAAGTCCATCGAACACATTAAAAACTTGCAAAACAAGAATATTAATGTATTAATTACAAATTTATATACAAATGACACTTGTTTATATTTTATTTCATTAGTTTAAACCAAGAATTAATCTCATACAAATGAATTTAATAAGTATAAAATTAAATGACAAATAAAATATATAATAAAAATTTAGAAGCATAAAATATTCTTTAAAAAATGTAAATTGTTAATGAATGGAGAAATTACAACTAGTCGGTAGAGACGAAGCCATAGTAGCTTCCTACCAATAGACTACAATTGAAACAGGGATATTAACTCAAGATCTTACAAAAAAACTACTCCCTATTAATTTAAAATCAACAGACATCAGCTACCACTGAGATATCTTGCTTCTGATTGCCATCTACCTCAAGAAACAACAGTAAGGGGCAAGTCCTGTGGTAAACAAATTTTAATAGAGATAACCAATTGGTTGGGAATGGCTCGGATCAGAGGAAGTAAGTATTTACAATGAATTACATCTAGTCATACCGGTGGATCAGGAATAGTTGCGAAGAGGCGATCACAGAAGCAGACGCGTTAGAATGTCTCCTCTCCCACTAAACCAAAGTGATTGTACTCACAGCAGGTTACCCAAAAGCACTTGGATTCTTCTTTGCAAATCCTCAAGTTCCCTGTTCGGCCCAATGCCACAAAAAAACAGGAGGTCCTTGTAAATTTGTCTTTTTTATCCACTTGGATGACGTCTGTATATCATAATGGTTGGATTTTTCGGAAGGACTCTGTGCTACAACAAGAAGATTTCGAAAAACCGGAAATTCACCTCTAAAGATGAGCCTTGGACCTCATTGAACCTGGAAATAACAAGGTAGTTAGGGCTTCTCCTTGGGTAGGGGGGCATCATTTCTTAGACACATGATCTACTTTATCCAAACCCTTTCTCCTTTCTAGCTGTCTTTCGCTTTTTCTTATCTTTTGGCATTGACTAGTCGTTTCTCCTTGTTGAGGACGGGGCCTTCGTTCTGTGTGATGTTTCTTACATTTGTGCCTTGATTCTTATCTTTTGGTTTTAAAGGGTACCACTAATCCCTCTCAAAATGTTCTTTATTACCTTTTCTAATACGGGGAAGATTATTTCTATTCATATTTCTCGTTGCGATTATTGGTCTTAAATAGGTTTGTCAAGCCTTTTTTTACCTGGGTATGGTTCCCAGGTAAAGAACCCCTATTTACCCTTATAGAAATACATTAAATAATTCCAATTCATGACTACCTTGGTCTCTATGATGTAGTCATGTGTTTTATGCCATCATATGGATAGCGCTGGCAATAGTTGGGATGTTTCTCCACTCCATAACCAATGTTTCTCTCATTGGCTCTTGCACTTGTATCATTCATTAGCATCGTACAAGGAAACTGGCACAAGTCACATTTTAAAGAGTAATTTTTTAGATGCAATCCCACAGATTTTTTTGTGTAGACGCTCCACACATTATATTATTGTAATTTTATATTATTTGTAAATATTCCCCTCCTCTACCTCAGATATTAGCCACTATGTTCGCCTCTATTTTTATATAATACCTTTTTATTATTTTTAGTTTAATATATAAATATTAAATTACTGATGCAAACGACAAAATTGGTTAAAATATTCATAATGGATTAGATAATTTATTTGAAAAATCTGGGTTGGTCTCTATGAACAAGTGTTATGCGTACTGTTACTATCTCAAAGGTAGTGATGATAGCAGTTAGGGATGCCATTCTGACTCACAATAAGTTTCCATGGCTTTTGCTAGCTTGCAATATTGTGATTCTCCTTGCATGTTGAGGAAACTTGCATTCCTTGCAACATAATCTGATTTTATGGGATCACACACATTGTACTATAATGTTTTATTAATCCACAAAATAGTTGTTGGGGGATTAAGCCAAAGGGTACATCCTGCTCGATCCTCCTCTAGCCACCACGTTCACATCATATGTGCCTAAAACTTGCCTTATTTTCTAGTGGTTGTCTTTGCTTCATTGATAATATCAACTTGGCTTTGTCAAGTTTAACACATTATGAAAAACGCAAAGAAATTTACAGTTTATGTTATTGTGACATGTATTATTTTGGTTACTTATCTTCAGGTCGTCATTTGGATTAAGCTCTATAGGCTTTTTGTAGCTCAATATAGTGACTGTCAATCGTAGGGTTTCATATCCTTGCACTCATTTTTTGCACAATTAGCATTGTACTATTATGTTTTATTAAAAAAAGTAAATTCTTAATCAATGGAGAAATAAGGGGTAACTAGTGGGTAGAGAGATAAGCCATGGTAAGCGAAACCTACCAATCCAGACTACAATTACTAAACAGCTATTAAATGACAAGATCTTAATATCAACAAAGTCAAACTTCTCCCTAACACATTAAAAATCAATCGCTACAAAAAGCCGCCGAGATTCTTAATGTGATTAATCATACAACCTCCGCGACATTATATAGGAATGACACCTATTTATATTTTATCTCATTAGCTTCAACAAATGAATTGGGAATAAGTATAAATTTAAATTGGAGGCGAACAGAATATATAATCAAAATTTAGAAGAATAAAATATTATTTAAAAAATGTAAATTGTTAATGAATTGGAGAAATTACAGACTGGTGGGTATGAGAGACGCAGCCATGTGTAACTTCCTATGTTGTAGACTACAAAGTGAAACACAGATATTCCCTGAAGATCTTAACACAAACACAATCTCCCGTAATAATTAAAAATCAATCGCTCAGATGCCGCCGAGATTGTTGGTGATTTCGACGAAACCAACCTTGAGCGTCCATTAATCTGGAATGATTTCGCCAAGATAATTGGTTGGGAATGGCTCGGATTGGAGTGCGAAAGTATGCCAAAGGAGTTACAGAGTGCTACCCGGAGCTTGACTGTTAAGAGTGGCTATGACAGACGCAGGCGTGTTATCCTATGTTGTGAACAAAGTGAATGATACCCCTGGGATGCACGAACAGGGAGGAACTGTGTTGTTGTGGTCTTCGCAGAGACTCAAGCTTGTTGGTGGTGTCGATAAAGCCAACGTTGAGAGTCCCTTCCAAGACGAAGATAATTTCAGAGGCTCTTGGGTGGGTATGCAGAGGGAAGCACTGCTCCCACCGCCAGATCCACACGGGCCATTATTAATCCCAATGTGTTAATGCCAGGGAGGAACTGTGTTGTTGTGGTTTTCAGAACTCACTCCAAACGGATTCCCTGATGTATTTCCTGCGCTGCTCAGAACAGATGTGGTGAAGTTCTTTGCAGAAACCTGATTGGGATTAAGGCAAGGCAGGGCCATTCATAAAAATGGCGGAGGAGAAAGTATCGGCTACGCAGAAATCCTGCAATGCATCTGGATCTGCACTTATTTTGGGCAATAACAGCACTAAAAATAGGGGAGCCAAAAAGTATGCCATTGTAATTGGGGTTTGTAGGTTGCAATTTTGTAACGACCAAAGAGCATTGCTGAAATGTTTAGCTTATGCGGGTATATATGCGCAATCCCTGAAGAATTCTATACAGGTAATTTATGATGTTGCTTGCGTTGATTCCCCGACTGCAACAAAATCCTAGAACATGGCGAGAGTACGAATGATGGGTTTTAGTCAATAATAATTGTGGTCGCTGTGATTGTTCAATTAAGGACCAAGTAAAAGCGTGTTTAGCAGGTATGTTTATGTAATACAAGACATACACATACCACCTCTAGAACATAGCGAGAGTACGAACGATGGGTTATTGGTCAATAATAATTATGGCGTGCGTGTGATTGTTAACGTGAAGGACCAAGTGAAAGCGCGTTTGAGCAGGTGACCTACGTTAAATGCAATACAATTGGACATGAGCATACCAGAGCTTTCGAGCGCTGGAATATGAATTCCCATTTCCGTGCGTGTGATTGAACTTTTCTGTTTGTTGACGACTGTTACATATTCAAATTCTACAGATATAATAATATTGAGACTTGACCCGGCATTGTTCCTACTTATTAGGAGTTCGCTTGAAATCGGAAGAGCGTAATGAACGTCACCTTAGAAGAATTTTATCTACTAGTAGGGAATTGGAGAATAGTTTACAAGTTGCAATGGTATTAACGATAGGACGTCAAGGTAAATTGGAGATGTCGATGAAATTACACAATTGAGAAGAAGGATTTTATTTCTACGAATAGTTAATGTAATGGTGCAACTGACATCCTCTTTAACATTCATGAAAATGATCATAACAGTTCCAATTGAGACTACTACACAACACGGAAATCTCACTATATTTGTAGATTCTACGTGAACATGTCACAATGACCCAACAAACAAGATATGCATAAAATTCCATAATACATATGGATAATGCATTGGGAGCAATAGAAAAGAGTCAAATTAAATGGAACCTACAGAAAAATTCCGCCATGTAGAGGAACTATATCAAAAATGAAGAAACTAATAGCCTTTTTAATAAAGACATAGAGACAAATAAATTCTAACATGTACCCCTCCCCATATCACTTATAGGATTTTTCAAGCCCCTCCAATACCTTTGACCATTCCTTAGCTAGAGCATCTTTGTTTCCAGCCAAAGACTCTCAAGTCCCGAGACCTTTGGTAGTCTCCTGTTCATTAAGACAGTCTCTGATTGTCCATAACACTATAAGAATTAGTGATGGCGACCCAAATTTTGGACTTGATGTTGCAAATTTGATTTAATTGTGACAACACTCCACTCCATGTAGATGTGAATAATATCACAATTATTGTCCATTCTCATTGGTTAAATGAAACCATGAGTTGGACTTTAGAGAATTTGATCTCCATTAGGAAAAGGATTTTGTCACTTATGTGTCGTTTCAATTTTTTGGTTAGCAATAGTGTTTTTTGGGAATATACTTAAGTTATACAAATAAATAGCTCAATAGTCAGATCAACATGAAAATATCAGGGCTTAAAGCTAGTAATTCCTGAATCTAGATAGGTGCTATAACTAATTAGCCAACTTTAATTTTATTTGTCAAAAGAGAAGGCTACTAATAATTTATCAAGTTTTAGTGGGAACTATAACTACAACTAACATAGAAAAATAGTAAACAAGCATGTAACTTGATCAGAAACAAAATAGCAACTTGAACACCGTCCATCCTGCTCAGGAAGTGCTTGCTTTATTCGTGATATTTCCATTCGAAATCCTTGATTTTGAGACTTTCACTATGTAGGGAGGTAAAAAGTGCTAGATATGGTGATATGTGTTGGAATCAATTGTGGACATTCAAGTGCGAGATGAACCTTATTTCTCTAAACTTATCTAGGATTTGCAAATTGTATCCTATCAGGGACTCTGAGAATCAATTTTCATTGTGATGCTAAGTGTGTGGACTTCATGTTAGGATATAGTCAAATTCTCATTGGATTAACATAGATCACTCAACATGTGAAATTCATCTTATACTATCACTCGTTGAACAATAAGGACTGCAATAGATACACTTGGTGCAGTCTCATATCTCCCTTAAGTTCTTCAATGTCCTCCACCATCTTAACCAGATGGTTCTCCCCCTTTCACAGGTCTAACATGCTCCCATAGTCCACTTGAATCTGTTGCATCTGATTACACATTGATAAGTGAGCCTAAAAATCCTTGAGTTTACTAGACTGCTCCATTGGTATGCTCAATGAAACACTAGGAGCTTTCTTACCGCATGATTCATCTCCCTAAGATTCTGGGCCCCCACGATTTCAATACCACATCTTGTGTATCCTCCTCCAAGTCACCTTGCTTTAGAATCATAAGACGCACTCACTCTGCATTTAATTCTCACATGCTCTGATTCCATATGGGTCTCACTAGCCCATCCATTGGCATACAGCTTCACAAGTCTATTAGTAACAGAACTAAACTATGTCCACATATCTAAGTGGATCTTCTCGTCTTGACATTGAGTTTTCGAGAATAAACTCCATGGTGGAGCACACATTGACAGAGACTCCTTCTACTTTTAAACTGAGAGATAGAAGCACTTTCTAAGGAGTGAAAAGCAACAGTAGGGGAAGCTAAAAGAATGGCCACACCTTTAATGAGGGCTTGAGAATAGACAGGATGATAGGTGTTAGACATGCATTTACCTGACGGCCCATTCAAGAGTGAGAAATTGGGTAAGCAGTGAGAGCCACATTGTTAAACGGTTTAGGTACCAAGACAAATGCAAAGCATCTTCTTCAACAAAGTGGGTTGATTTGGGGTGGATTTCTCATTACTCTTGGTGGCGAAATAGGTTCAGCTTCGTCAGAGAGGATTTTTTTTGGGTTTATAGACCTCCCTCCCAACATTCGGGAAGACTCTTGCATCCACTTTCTAGTGACCGAATCCATAGAAATGCTTCTTGTTTTGAGAATTCTTCTTTAGTAGGTGTAGTGTATCGCTCTTGTTTGTTGAGAGATTTTGTAACTAGTATTTTCGTACAATTTTGGTATGTTGATAGTATCTCTTATAGGGGATCTATTCTGGTGCATTCCAACTGTTAGTTTTTTAGTGACCGAGTAGTTGTTTTGACAACTCATATAGATTTGTAGTGCCACTCCACCCATTCAGCAATATGGGAGGGTGTGGTGTTGATCCTGCTTCTTTGGATTTTGTGTCCTTGCCTTGTTACCTTGGATTTTCTTGGATTGTGACACTCTAGATTTTGTGTCCTTGCCTTGTTGCTCTTTTTTTTGTTCTTAAATCGTGGCACACCTATTTGTAGCAGTTGATCGAATTATTTTTGGTTTTTTTTTACACTTTCAATGAAGGATCACTCCGTTGACAGTCTCCTTATATGGAGCTATTCTGGTGAAGCTCAGTGTTAGTTGGGCCATTTGAGTTTTGTGATCGAGTAGTGGATTCAGACCACATTGCACACCAAACTTCTTCAACATTGTACGAGTTTTTTGAGCCAAGCTTCTTGGGATGCCTTGGAGTGGGTCTTTACTCTCTTTACTTTGTTGTTACTGGTTTTGGGTACCTTACGGTGTTCATTTTTTCCAATTATTGTACATGAGTACCTCATTAGGCCTAATTTTCGGTACTCATACTTTGGACATGCCACTTCTATTTTGGCCCCTAGCTTCACTTGAGGGGGGGTGTTAGAGTAGGTATTTACCTTAGCTCATGTTCACCTAGGTACATTATTTACCTTTATTGTATTTATCCTCACCCACTTATGTGTGTGGATAGTTATTTTATCTTATTTAGATATTAGGAGATATTATCTAGTTGTTAGGTATAGTTCTTTCCTTGATCTATGGTATTGACTAGATCCTTCATGTCTAGTTCTCTCCTAAATCTATGGTCTTGACTAGTTCTTTGATGACTAGTTATTTCCTTGATTTATGGCTTGATCTACGACCTTGACTAGTTCTTAGATTGTTATTCCTTACTTATTTAAGCAAGGCCCATTCTCAATGTATTGCATTGAGTTCCATAATAATATATGATATTGCTGCTCATTTGTTTGCAAAGGTTTTATGTAAAGCTATTCTAGCAAATTGCTTTCATCTTATTGATCGTGGTATTTGATTAGCATCTGTGTTCTTGGCTTGGTACGATCTAGTTATCTTTCCTTTCAACTTCATATAAAAATAAGTCCATAACATATGAGTCCTAATGTTGCCACATTATTTCAACTTCACATGTTTAAAATCACCGTCATAGTCAGAATGATTAAAATTGATATCAAATTTTGTACCTCTGAACCTTATGGCCACCTTATCCTATTTTGTACAAGACCCAAATAAATTCTTAATAGACACATTAGTTACGGCTTCAGAATATGGAAAGAATACCTATAAAAGTCTAATGGGAAGTTTCTTCAAATGATTGTTTGAGGATCTAGTTTGGGCCACCATGACATGTCAATCTTAGTGAATGCCTAAATTTGTGTGAGTGCCAAAATAAAATTAATGCCTCACAACTACACCGCATCTAATTCTTGTAACTATGCGAAATCAACAATTTAGTATTTATAAAAAGCATCCAGAATTTAATTATTATTCATTTGGGGCATTGACTCTACATTCATTTTACATTCTCGAAATCCCATAGACTAGTGAATATAAATCTATGAAACAATCTTTATCACATTAGCATACAATAATACAAATTTTGTTAACTATGTATGTCCCACTTTTTGGTATGGTTTGTACCTTAGTAAACATGAATTTTCAGTTTAATTGATTTTCTAAAGGTAATAGCCACAAAACCGTACACATTCATGAAATTCCACAAACTAACGAAATGTTGTGTTTAGAGTGTAGAATACATGTATATTTTTTTAAAAAAAATTTGGCAAAAAATATGGTCTTTTTCTTAATTTTATTCATATGTTGTTTCTTATGTTATTAAAGAGGAATGACTGTCCCCCAGTGGTTTTTTTAAATGAAAACTTATCTTTTCACTATTAAATTTTAGATATATGTTCAAGATTATAATTTTGACGTGCTGTCAAATTTTCATATTTTTTTGACTTATATATTTTTTAAAATTAATTATTTAGTAACTATATTTTAAAATAAATGGATCCATATTTCTATGCCAATAACTTTTAATATTTATATCAAAATTATTTTATTTTTTTTCACAGGTAAGAAGAAGAATTCAACAAATACTAAGTATATTTTTTTCAAATTTTTTTGATATATTCTACTATTTTTCAAATTTGGTTGATTGTGTACTATTGATTGTCCTAAAATACCGTATGTTAGTAAAAATTAAAAAATAAATAGAAAAACATGATTTTAAAAAATGAAAATTACATTTTTAGAAATCCAATAAAAATATGAATTTTTTGTCAAAATTTTGTAATTTAACTAGTTCGTTTACCCTAATTACGTGGCACCCGAGTGGCATATTTTGGCTCACAATTGTCCCCCAAAAGGATTTGGAGCCAAAATGTGCCACTCAGGCACCACGTCACTGCCACTCAGAGGGGTTCACACAATGTCGCGCGCGAACACGTGTGTGGTTCGTGTGAATGTGGTTCGCGTGAACCCCCTCTACACCACCAAAGCGCCGCTAAAACATCTCCTTCTAAATTTAATGTTTCGCAATTGCGTCTCCCCATCTAAATTTAATGTTTTACAAGTTACTTATTTAATATTGTTCACTTTTTCTGTTTTAAATTTAATTTTTTACATATTTTTTGTGTTTTAAACTAAGTTTGTTTTTTTAATTTTTTTAACCAAAAATATGTAATATTAAATTAGAAAATTTGTTTTACATATTAAATATAAATTCTATTAAAATTAGAAAAGTTGTTTTAAAGTTATAGAAAACTAAAATTAAAAATAACATAATTTCTATTGAGATTTGTATATAAATAGAGTTGCATGCACATATAGTTTTGTATTGAGTTTACTCTTAGACATTCAGATCTATCAAAATTTATGTGTGCAGGTGAAAATTATTGAGGTGGATGAATCATGGGAAATGCAAAGAATGAGAAACAAAAATATATCGAGGAAGAGAATGAGAGAAGAATGCTAGAAGATCTGTTCGTAGGAGGGCACAAAGAGAGAGAGAGAAGACACAACAAGTGAAAGACAACACTGCAAAAATTGGTACATATGTATAGAAACCCTTGATAGATCGTAAAATTTTTTTAGTTCTAAGGTTTAAATATGATAATTTATGTTTTTTAGATTGGGTAAAGGCAAGGGTTTTGATAGGATCCCATGTGTATGTTTATGGATACAGATCATGATGTGCAACATTATGTTGAAGTGATAACAAAAGTTATGGAATTACTTCCCAAGAAAAATGTGAAACACTTGGTGAAGATGGATTTACAAAAATTAAACTAATTTTCCCAACAAGAACCACTATCACGAAAGAAAACAACGAAAAGTGTAGAGATAGTATATGGTGAATTTGTTAATTTGACTACAGTTGCTAGATCACATTTGTTGGTTACATTCTTGAATCATGTTGATATGAGGGAAACATTAGAATTGTTGGGTGTTGATTTTGGACAGAAAAATTCAAAACATGTAGAAGAATAATTTGTTGGGAATGTTTTTAAAGGAATAAGTTCTTTGGGTACAAAAACTACGTCTGCTGATAAGATTATTTCTTGTAGAGAAATATTAACTTGAGTTGTAAGTGAAGATACAACAAAGAATCGTCATGTTACCCCCTTTTCCAAGGCATTGGGTTTATCTAGAAAGACGGTTAGCAAGTATGCAAAGAGGAGGAAGACATTGGATGAATCTACTATGGAAGGAAATTGGGCACTAATGTGTAGAAATCCACGTTCTGATAAAATAGAGGATAATATTGTGAAGATAGTTTCTAATTTTTGGATTGAGAGGACTCATCCTTCTCCGAATGTGAGGGATGTTTTAAAACATAGGATAACTTGCAATAACTATGATGAACATATAAAACATTGGCTTGAAAAAACTCAACATGAGATGTACATAAAGTTTACAGAAGAAAACCTAGATGTTAAGATTGGACAACGAATGTTTCAAAATTTGAAGCCTTGGTATGTGTGAGCTGATAAATTCCTTGACACATGTTGTTTTCGCTATCACGTTGAGTTTGATTATCACTATCAGGTACAAAAATATTTATAGATTCAATGTATATATATTTTGAGGTGTGCTTTTATTTATACCTATATATTTGAAATTTGTTTAAATATCATTTTTTGAGATGTGATTTAAAATTAATGTATTTCAAAATCTATGTTTTTTTCAGGTGTATAGAAAGTTACGAGAAGAAATTGCCCCACCTACATGTGTCAGTGAATTCATAACTTCAATTCTTTGCAACGTATCCAATGATCATGTTGATGATCGTATGACTTGCATCAAAGGTGTCTGTGATAAGTGTGGGGACTTGAAATTATTGCCAAAAATAAATGAAGATTTGGACATAGTTAACCTCGTTGCTTGGAAGAGGTGATATATATAAATTTATGTTTTTAAATTTGGATGTTAGATTTTATTTTGATTTTGATTTTAATGCAAATTAATACATGACAATTTTTCCATGTTATGAATTAATTTTGTAGGTTCAAATACATAAAATATTCAACAAGGCTTGGAAAAGATGCAACCAGTTTGGATTTGGTAGAAGAGGAAATCCCCATTGCTACATTCATGCAAAGTTTCTAAAGTTTAATTAGTCTGTACATCAAACATTCTCACTATTCAAAGTGGCAAGCTACACAATTCAAGACTAATAGGGACACATTCCCTATTGGTTCCATATTGTCCATGGTTGATTTTGCTGAGAATTACTCATTTTCTCATCAAAAAGAAATTCAAACATAGTATTATCATACTGACCAGGTTACTATCATGGTTCAAGTATTTTATAGGCATGCACAATTGGATTTGGATGGGGTTGAAAGTACATATGTGAAGCGAATGATCAAGAAGGAGTATCACTTCTATATAAGTTATGACAAGGAACATGACACCCACTTTGTGTAACATTTTTTTGGTTTTTTCTTTCAATATCTTCATCAACAAGGAATACAAATAGATCAACATTTTGTTTGGTCAGATGGTTGCGCATCACAATTCAAATCCTCTCGCCCTTTCTTTGCACTTAGTTCGTTATCATCATCATCACAAAATTCCTCATTTATAGAGTTTTTTTAGAGTGGTCATGGGAAGGGAGAACACGATGGTGTGGGTGCATGCATCAAACATGATCTAAAGAAACAAAGCTTTGATTATAAGGGAGATTGATTGATTGATGCCCACACCGTTGTTGAATGGTGTGAGAAACATGTTACAGTTCAGGTTTCAACCTCATAGGATTCAACCTCACATGCTTTCAACCCCACAGGCTTCAACCCCACACAAAATTTTTTGGGAGATAATAGGTACATGCACATTTAAAACATAGATATGTATATCTTAATTTGATTTATTAAATGAACTACAAGTTACTAACTTTAAATTTTTTTATTCGGATTTGTGTTGTTTGTTTTAAACTTTATTGATCTTTTGAGCATGATTAAATGAAGGTATTGATCGAAGGAAAAAGTATGGATGTGAAAGGATTCCCAATTCTAGGTCTTTGCACTCTTTGATGACTATGGATAGTAATAACTGGACAATCTGTATGAGATGTTTTTGTTAAATGCAAATCATATTCAGAGTGCAATAGTCAAAAACATGAGTATGTAGGTGAGTGGAAGAAAGTTCCTTTATTTTTGGATGACACATATGGATCAAATCATGATGATAGTTTTGAAGATGTGCCATTAATTTCAACTGATTATGACCACATATCTGGACTGGTTAAACAAGGTATGTTTTATTTGAAAGGATCAAGTATAATTTGATAATTAAATATATATGTATATAATTTATACTATACATCTGATCATTGAATGTTTCTTTTTATTTTTTTGTAGGATATGTATTTGCAATCATTGCTGAAGAAGCCAATATTGAGAAAGTGGAGTACTACTTGTTGCGTTGCATAGAAGAGAGAACAAAGCTAACATGTGAAATAACAAGTGAAGTGACAACATTTTTTACTGGCTCGATTGTAGTGCAGGGAACATACTTACAACAAGTGAAAGCCCTCCAAAGTGGGATTCAATTTTTTGATTACAAACCAGACAAAAAGGTGTATCATTACACCCATCACATAATTGCTACAAGGTTACAATTGTAGCAGGTGAAGACTACAAATAGTAAACGCAAAAAATGGAGACTAGATGTAGAAGACCATGAAAAAATTTTACAAGTCATTGAACAACGAGCAGAGCCACTTGGTATTATATAGAAGGACATGGAATAAATTACTAAACCTTGTTGGTAATAAACTATTAAGCTAGATAGCATTGTATTTTCTACTTGAAGGGACTATGTAGACCACTATACAATAAAGTTGTTTAATACTTGTGATTCTTACTTGTTGTGAGATGGTTTATGGTTTACAAGTATTGTGATATGGTTGTTACATGGAAGTATGTATGTTATAAACATGATTTATGATGTGGATGTATGTTGTATTATTATTTTTAATGTGGAAATGTTAGTTGGGAATTCAGATGTACATAGTTTTTGATATATGTTATTTGTTTAGTTGTGAACCAAAAGGTTGTATATGGAGTACCCTTATCACTGTACAAGTTTATCATATTTCAATATGCTTGGAATTGTGTTGATTCATTATGTCATAGAGAATGAGATAGGAGGGAAATAGATTGTAGAATATGTAATGGAACATAGATTGTGAGTAACTATAAATACAAGGAGAGAAATCTCCTACAATCAGGTAGGGGGAATGTATCCTACAAAAAATCCTAAACAAGGAAGTTACCATTTTTATGGTATATATGTAGAGCATGCTAACATGTGGGAGGCATGGTTAAATAATATAAGAAATGTGAAACAAGATAGTATTATTCTTTCTGGGTATAGTTGATTAAGAAAGGGGAAATAAAATCTCTTAACTCCTTTATTTTCTCTCAAATTCCTTATAATATTTATAGTTAGAAAAATTTAGCTATAAAAGATTGACTATAAAGAATAATTGTTAGAATTTATTTCATCTACCAAGCCGAGCGATCATTGAAATTCCTCTATATGGACATGGTGCTAATAGTTAGACCAAGATATTCATACCATGTGATGTGGAACTAGGAAGATTTCACTTTGAAAGATGCATAGAAACCGAGAGTCTCCACATGTATTTTGAATCACATGTCTAGAAAATGTGTGGCATGTTTCAAGGTGTTTGGGAAGCATACAAGAGTGTTATGATTATGTGTGCTTAGCATGATGTATTTTGGAGGAGTTAAGTGATTCACATTTTTACAATGGTGCATCTTGGCACTAAAGAATAACAATGGTGAACAAAAAATTTTTTTCATAAGGGTGCACAATATGTCAATGGTGGTGTGAGGCTTTAAAGGCTATGGGTAGAACAAATTGTTTTTCTAGTTTTATGATAAAACAAAAGAAGGTCCATAAAATTTTCAAGTGTAAGTCTTGCATGAGATTGCAAGAAGGCGTAATTTGACCAAGAGACATGCTTGTATGGACTAAGGATGTGTGAGTGTTGTAAAGAAAGTGGATGAATGTATAGTATAGGTTATAGATGTAATGAGCAGAGATTAATGGTGTTTTTAAAATATGTGAGAACTATGGATTAGTATGCACAAGATTGCAAAAAGTGTGAAGATTATTTGAGAATGATTTCAAATTTTACCCATCTTATTTCATAAGAATGTATATTATTAGCAATGCCTACCATGTTGGTTGAAGTTCAAAAATATATATCATCTTAGGTATAAAATTTGAGGCACGACACCTTTTATGTGTAAGAAGATTTGCAAGAAGACATAGATTTAGCTACCTTAGAAAGAGAGGAGGAGAAAAGAGAGAATGTAATTAATATTGAAGGTTTTGATACAAGGATCAATTACGAAGAAAATTTAAATGGAAATCTCTAAGGAGAAAATGGATGAAATTCTCTTTTCTAAGTTTCTAAGAAACAAAATCCTTCCAATTGCAAAGATATTATATGATTTGGAATATATTTTAATGTAAAATGCAATTCATGATGTCGTATTATTTGTTTGCAAGAATCTAAGTGGTTCACATGACCTATATGACATTTTATTCCTACATAAACAAAAATATATGTAAATTTATTCATAATTGCATGTGTCCAAAATGGGTTTGAGAAGACTTTAAAATAGAAAGGATGTGTAAAAAATGATTTGTTGCCCAAAATAACCTCCAAAAATGATCTATTACAATCTATGGTCATTATGAGTCTTATTTCAAGTTGTTAATTGAATGATCTATTGAACTTAAACTTTCATCACATATGATTCAAATAGTAACATAAGCCATTATACCATGGAATGTTTAATGTAACATAAAGTATTACTAAATTAGGTCTAAGCATTGAAAATAATTCAATATAGAATTTTAACGAAGTTTACAATGTTATATCACAAAAATGAAGGGCATTTAATATCTAATCTATCATTATATACCTATTATGATATCATCAAGAGACAAAAATGAAAGATAAGGGGGTGTCTTATATTCACATCCATAATTGTAAATACACATGTCTAAGACATATATCAAAATATATTAATAATACACGTGTCTAAGACATATATCAAAATATAATAATAATGTCTAGAATGAGTATGAATATATATACATGTCTAAAATCTCTAAAAGTATGTCTAAAATGTTTGAAATCTATAAAATATCACTGAAGTCTGCGCCGTGCACTAGGGTGAGTGTCAGACCCCTCACTACGCTCTACTACACCCTGCATGTTAAAAAAAAGGAATATACACGTCATAAACTATATATAACATGTACCATATATTAAAATATATAAGAAAAATTCTACAACAATTTCTTGATTAATTCAATACATCATATAACAGATATGTACAATTGATTACCTCAGTATCTGTCCCTGGGCAGGATGTTGGTAGAGTATCTACGCTATGTGTACAATTGATCTCTGTCCCTGGGCGGATGTAGATCCCTCTATCCCGTAAACAAAATAAATAAAATGTAAGAAGTTGATAAATAAGTTTTTTGAATAAAGTTCATTAATTTCTAACATTTCAATTTAGATTAAATATTAATTCTATTAAAACACATGTATTTATACCTCTGCGGAACGCGTCTCCAAATGTATGGGATTGTCATCCATGACCTCAACACCAGCAAATATGTCGCCAACTAAGCCAAGTTGACTCAGACCCAGAACATCGAGATCCATGTTGTGCTCAGTCAAGAGCTGTGTGTATGTGACACGGGTAGATGGTGTGGGCTGTGAAGCTCCACACACTGGAGCAGAAGCCTAAACACAGAAGTACATGTTTAATTTTAATATTAATAAATTGTAAAGTAATGATCAATTAAAATAAATTTTAATTATATTAAAGGTTTAATTTTCACACACCGGAACAGAAATGTGTTGAACATCAGGTGTGACGATCCAAAAAATAGGAAGTCTATATGTAACAGTGGCAGTAGTACCCTGACTAGAAGATACACTCCCACTCTGCTCTATAAAATCTAAAACCCCCGATAGTGGAATGCTACAATGCCGAGCAATCACCTCATACGCACGCAACAAGTCAGCAACCATGATGCGTCCTAGCTGACGTGCCTGAGCGGGATCTGTAACTAGCTCAAAGTCATCTGGGGAAATCAAAGATGCACGAGCGTATACCTCACTGCGTGCATCACTGGTGCTACTAGCACCTCCACTACTAGTATCGCATCTCTGAAGGTACTAACCCACACAGTCATAAGAGATCAATTGGGTCTCGCAAGTAATGCTAGCAAGACCCTCGATAGCAGCCTCATGTGCAGTCATAATGATAGGTGTTGCGACATCCTGAAAGCCTGATAAGAATGGTTGTGGCCTTGGTACAAGCTTCCACACGTCAACAACTGTAGGAGTTCCCTCCTTTCTATATGCCTTCTTGTGGCTAATACGGCCATGCCCTTTCCCCAAATAACTAGGGATGTCTAAATAGTTCACCTTTAGGTTTAAGTGAACCTCAAAATGTAGCATCATTATGAAGTATAACGGTAATTGGTCATTATTTGGAAATTGGCCTTGAGAGACAGAAGTCATAGGATACCAGGCAAATCAGTTGGCACATAGGGGACATGAACATTTGTTTACATAATATGCCCTTATTTTCTGTTTGTCTACATAAAAACTCCAACAATACCTCTTAACACTTCCTTATCGGAAAGTCGTGATGTATTCTCATTATAACCTACATCTCCTGAGACACTTGATTTTAGTGAATCCATAATTTTTTGTATTGATTCAGAATCAAATGGATTATATGTTTTCAAACTTGTCTCTATTCTATGAAGATCAACCAATATTTTTTCAAATGGGCTGTATATTGCCCAACTATAGTTCGTATTTTCGAGAATAGATTGCAATTTTGCAATCTCTGGTCCCTCAAAAAAATCAGGAGTTCCAGAAGAAGCTTGACTGTAAAAAAAATGACAAGAAAATTTTATTAATAGTACTTTTAATTAAAGTTCAGAACCTAAGAGCATCTCCTAAATATATCTGCTAATATAGAACATATAAAATTGTCAAGCTTCGATTGCATCTGTATATATTTTTGAATAAATTACAAAATCAAATTAACACTGTACATGAAATTACAAATCACATAAATTACAGAATTTCCCATCTAATCAATGCATGAAACTTATACAAAAATCATAATGAAAAGGTAGTGGCACCATTTGGGAGGATACTGTCATTGATCACATAAGAGTCATTTGGATCCCACTAAATGAGGTGGATAATAGTTTACATGTTCAAATGTAGCTATAACACGATTATTGTCCAGCATTTTATGACCAGTTAAAATAAACATAATCAAGTTATATTGAGCATCAAGGTCAAATCGACAAAATAAGCTATGAGAACTCGGTCACGCGATGTAAAGATATGAAAAAAACCATAAATCCATGTTTGGAACCGAATGTTCCAAAGCTAGGAGTTGTGAATCAGAATGAAAGGAAAGAAGGGGCATTGCCATAAAGTTCAAATTATTTGCTGACAATTTTGAAGCTCAATTTGGATAGCACTATGCAGGAGATTTGTAAGCACAAAGATTCAATTGGATCGAACCATAACAGAGAAAGGAAAAACACTTAGAATTGGTTCAAGACAAAATTCATGGGAAGCTTGGTAGCCTAAGCAGATAGTCTAATCCTTGGAAGAGTTGTTAATTCTCCACTATGTTTAAAGATAGAAGTCATGTTTACTAGGCCACCAGTTGGTTATGCTGTACAACAAAAACTGTTGAATGGAAATGGATATCATGTCGATGAAATTGCAATAACATGGCTTAACAGAAGATATGTAGCAATAGGAACGTTGCTTTCTATTCTCTTTCAAATTGGATGAAAACTAAGAAATGATGATCTCAGATGAGAGGTAGTGAATAATTGAACTCCTTCAGTCTGCCACAAAGAATACCAAGAAACAAATACCTTTCCTAACCTGCCCCATTTTCCTTCTGGATTACAAAAGCTGTTGTGGTGCACAGGGGAGAACTAGGGATAATAATAGGAGACATATGATTGGTAGTTCAACTCAAGATTGCAGAACTAGGAGCATCTTTGAAATATATCTGCTAATGGAAAACATATCTGTCAACCTGATGCACCTGTGTATTTCCAACACATAGAAATTAACATTGTTCTTCAAGATAGTCTACCATTATTTATTAAAAAATAAGTATGGGGTCACTGAAGCATACTTTAATGTAAGAGGTAGGACAGCATTTCATCATAGGGTTTTCCTCATTCAACCTTACTTTTCTTGTTCAACGTTCTGTACTCTCAGCTACTGAGATATTTACTGGTTCAAAATGGCCTAAACCTCAATAAAGTTGAAATCCTCGGATCTCTAGCAAAATTCGGAATACTGAACTGGTAGTCTCTTACTCGATTAGAATGTAATTAGTGTACCACTCAAAACCTATATTAATCTTTTTAGTAATGTTCTCACTATAGTCAAGTTTGAATCACTATAATCCAAGCATTGATAAACATTTCACCTTGGAACTCATTGGAGCCTATAGTTGAAAATTAAAAGGTAGTACAGAAAATGGATAGACCATGTGGGCTCACCCAAGAATCGGTTCAAGAAGCCACATCTTGGAACTGACTATGCTTGGTAGATAAGTTAAATAGTCTAATCCAAAGGTCATTAAGTGTCTCTGAGGATGTTTATGTGAGTCGCACACAGGCCCGTTGACTACGCTGATTGGAAATAAAGCCCTTATGTGAATGGAGAATGGACTGTTACTGAAAATCTGATGATGTACTCTCAAAGAAGACTCACAAAAACGTTGATCTTCTGTTCTCTTTCAAAACAAAATAAAAAATGATGACTCAATGTAGTTGTACATGCAAAATTGAAGCCCAGTTGTAAAGGTAAAACTCAATGACCTTGCTCGATGCCCCAAAACATTTGGATAGTCAATGCTTTAGTTCTCACGCTCTGGCAATGCAAGGAACAATGATTAGGATTACCTAAATCAAGATAATGCACAAATATCCGAATGTCGTTTCATACCTGGAAAGAAGCTTTGTAGATAACCTATGGATTTCCAACACATAGAAATTAAAATTGTTCTTCAAGATAGTATGCCGTTATTTATTAAAAATTAAGTATGAGGTTGTGAAGCATACTTTAACGTAAGAATAGGAAATCTCATCATAGGTTTTTCCTCATTCAACCTTCCTTTTCTTGTTCAGTCATTCTGTACTCTCAGCTACTGAGATATGAAAAGGTTCATAATGGCCTAAAACTCTTAAAATTGATATCCTCGGATCTGTTTTCAATCTTCAGATCTAAATGGTAGTCTTTATCATTGTGGTTGGCGTATCCTCTCAACCTATTTAATCAGGAAGTATCACTATGTCAAGTTCAAACATTATAAAAGAAGCTAAAGTTCACCTTGGAACATGGAGGAAATTGGAAATTAAAAGGGAGTACTGAAAATGGAAGATAAGTTCTACTCACCCAAGAATAGTCTACGAAGTCACCAACTGCACTTAGAATTTAAAACATCAGGTCATAAAGTGTCTTGCAAAGTTTATGTGGTCACACACATGCTTTGACAGCATGGAATTGCAAGCCCTTAGTAAATTCAAGTGAAATGTTACTGCAGATCCAGTCATACACTCCCATGTTCTCCATAAATGATCTTTCAGATTGCAAGATAGAATAAAAACTGTGATAACTACTCTACACAAATCAATTGAAAAGGAAGACTCAATGACCTTGCTCGTGATAATTTAATATGACTCTGCTTGTTCATCCAGCACATTAGTCAGAAATTTCTTAACAATTAAAAATGTACATGTAATATTTACACCATAGCTTCTCGGCCACAAGTATGCTCATAGCTACAGTAGATGTTGTCAAAAGAATCAAATGATAAATTTTATCAATAATACAAAATTTCTCAATTTTTAGCTTAACAAATGAAGGTAAAATTTATAGTGCAAATTATCGACACCTTACGTGAGGTTTGCAACTAAAAAATCTATATGTTACTATAAATGCTCATCGCCAAGAGGATGATCAAGGACAAAATATAAAATAATTTGGCTACATTACTTTCAAAAAAGTGAAGCTTGACTAATAACCATCGAATATGCAACTTTAGTGATTAAATTAGAGAAATTTGGAACAATGAGGTTCCACCCAAGAATTGCCTTTATAAGTCAAAATGTAGTTGTATTTGAACTAATCTCCAAATCAATAAATATTTAGAAATGTAGAAGCATCTTTAATTGATCACCTGATATGATGGTATTTGCATACATCTCAGAAGCACAATAATTAAATTGATGGAAGAATGGATCAAAGGGTTATCAATCTTCCTTGACCTCTGAAGTTTGAATCATATCAAAATCCAAGGAGGTAATATTCCCACAAAAATAACAATGGCTTGCAGGTGAAATCTCAATGGATAATCCAAACATTTCATAGAATATGATATAACTCCATACTTATAATTCACATAGAGTTGTTGGATTTCCAAAAAAGAATCTAACATGGATATTTATTATTATGTGGTGACCTTTGTTGCCAAGAAGTGCCCTCGTATCCACCCTGAAATATTTTCTGGTATGGAAATGGGTATGAAACACCTTGGAAATGTCCCAAAAATGTCTAGGAAGTTTCTGGAATTGTCTAGGATGTTTTCGACATTTTCGGGAAGTTTCCGGCATTTCCAAGAAGTTTTCAGGACATTTTGCGTCTTACATATTGTAAGGAGTTTATTCTAGTTTGTTGTTGTGTCACTCCACTTAATCTTTTCAAATATATCCTATATTTTTGCTCAGAAATTTTTCCAAACCCAGGTTTAAGTTATAGTGTGCTCAACTGTAGAGTCTTATAACATTAAAACTATACTAACAAGGATGCACATTAAAAAAGCCTAAAGATAGTTTGGGTCAGAATAGTAATCCAAAGAAAGTAGGAAGAATCTAGTAGAAACCAAGAAATTCCAAGATAGAAAGCAATTTTTGACTCAATTTATTACTGCTCCTTTGAAAATGGGCATTTCCACATTTTGAACTTGTTTCCGTTTCCATTTCGAACTCGTCCGCAAAAGAGAAATATATATACAGTTCAAAATGGATTTTCAAAACGAAGTCATTGAAATTGTATATATATCCAGTTGCAATGAGAAATGATGAGGGGAGAGCCCCAAGAGTTGTAGATTTGATATATACAATCATGCTAGTTGAGAGGGGAGAGCCCCAAGAGTTGTAGATTTGATAGAGATGTTAAGAGAAATCTAGGTCTGGTTGGAGGGTATGGAGACTACACAATGTGTCATGGAATTGTTGCAGATGTAAGTGAATATGGAGATGTAGCACCTTAGTTTCAGGTAGAAGAATTTTCATATAGACTAGAAATAGATGTTTAGAGGGCCATTACTAGAATGGAAAGTAAGTTTAGATTGGATACTCCGAGTTACTCATGGAGTTTGTGTCTTGAAGAATTCATTGAATGGATCAGTTAGTTAGAATTTTTTTTTGATATTAAGAAAATGGAGGAATTCAAGAAATTTTCGCATGCATCAAACCTAAAAGGAAATTCATTCTTGTGGTGAGAGCATGTGGAGATCAAGAAGAAACAAATATAAGATCAAATATTACTACATAATGATTAGGAAGTTGAAAGGTAGGTTCTTACATACAAATTATCAAATGGGTTTATTGAAGAAAGTGCAGAACTAATGAATGTGAAATATTGCATCAATGAGTTATATACAAGGTCACCATTATAAGTAGCCATGTTGAAGATGGTGAAGAGAAGAAATAAAGCTAGGTGAAATGTTTGCATATTTCCATTCAAGACGAGTTTGGATTATAAGTTTGCATTTGATAGATGAAGCTTATCAATGGGATTTGAAGGTGAAAGAAAAGTGAACTAGAAGTTAATGTAACAACATCAAAGAAGAGAAATATTCTTGTGAAGGAGAGGACAAACTAATGTTGGTAGAGAAAAACATATCCATCACGAAGAAGCCAACAGTTCTCAGATTGAGAATACTGCACTTAGGGGTAAGGTATATTCTTATAGAGGAAATTGATACTTTTGATGAAGAAGAGGTAGAGGATTTATGGGTATGTGCATTCATATTTCCAAAGCTGTTGAGAAAAGTGTTGCACAAGCAAATTACATAGAAGGAACTAAAGTAAAGGGGTATATTTCATTAAGGTTGCCTTAATTTTTCTACCAATTTATAGTGGTCCATAGTATACACAAAGGCTACACCTTGTCAGAATCGGTGCATTACATATCATGAACAAAGTACACAAAGTTAAACAGACCAACTTGTTTAAGTCTAGACAAGAAAACCAAAGTGTAGTTGCGTTATTGGATTTTAGCCTAGTGAAATTTTTGAGACAAAGATGGTATCTAGTTAGAGATGTCTGCATGAGATCTATAGAATCCAGAATGAAATTACAACTCATTTGTAATAAATCCAACAGGAATCTCAAATCCCAAGGTTGCATCCCTTGGACTGGATGGAGTAGAGGTAGTTTTTGATTCCTAAACTTGAATAATGTCTGATAATTGCCTAATAAATGGTTTGTAAATACATTGTCATTCTTTTCAATATAGCTAGTAGTCTTGATCTCATGTCATGATGTTATAAAGGTTCTAATGACTAGATTCATTACATGGCTAATGGACGAAACTAGATGTCTTCTCCTCGTGGTAAGTAAATAAGGTAGCTCTATGGATACTCAACCACCACATTGGAAGATCACAATGGAATCAATTCAAGCCTTATAAGAGAATTACATGTTATTACTTTCATTTTGACAGATCTCATCTGCAGGAATAGCTACAAGTATTTTTCTCATAGGGCTTGCATTCTACTTAAAGGTAGTCCTCTCAACATCTACAGAAATCCTATTCTAGCAGGTGCATGATATGCAAAGAAATTACTCAGTTCATTTGTTTTTGGATGGACAGGACAAAAACCAAGTTCTTATTGCTAAGTATCTAAGTGTGTTGTCATTGCTTCATGGCATCTTGCAGAACTATATGACAGAATCTTCTCATTTTGCTAGTATTTTGGCTTTAATTGGTTTATTGGTAAGCTCGGGATCCAAGTTTCCTACCAAGTCTTATGCTTTCACTACAATTGTTCACTTCTGTCATAGTGACACTTATTGATCATTCAACTGAATGGTTATCTTTCACAACACACTTACGTTATCTCCTACTCTCTAGGAATGGGGGTCATCCCATGGATTATTATGTCCAAGGTAATGTGACTTCTCCAACTTCATTTGCGAAATATTTGGAAAGGATTTTGGACTGTGGGGGTAATTTTTTGTATATTTTGAGGAAAAAAACCATGCGCTATTGGTAAAGTGGGGGTATTTGCCAATCAGTTAGCATGACTTCTTTTTCACAAGGAATCACACTACGTGGAATCTAATGGCTTTGGTGTACCTAGTAACTTAAAAGATCGAGATTTTGTAATATTGTGAAACTTTGATCTTATTATCATGTTGACTACCTAGGTCCAATTTCCCGCCATATTAGACATATAATCATGAGAAATGTCCTTCATTTTGATGTGATTTGTGGTCTTATATACCCTCAACCATTAAATACCTACTCTATTGTACTCTACTACAGATACTTCCTATTAATGTCAAGGGCATTGCTGGTAGTCTAGCAGCTTTGGCCAGTTGGTTGCTTTCTTGGGCAGTGATAATGATAATGAATTTACTCTTAGAGTGGAGCTCTACAAGTATGTCTATATCCAAGTCATAAACTCTGTTTGGGAACCTAGGACGGATTCCATTTACGATGCTTTTTTTTGCATAAAATGTGTATAGGATTCCAAATTAAAATTTAAGATTTGTCCCCTACAGGAACATTTATGATGTATTATCTGTTTAGTGCTCTTACCTTAACATTTGTAGTACTTTGTGTGCCTAAAACTAAGGGAAAAACAATTGAAGAAATTGAGGCATCACATATATGTATTTGAGCTGGCTAAAAAACATTGATCAAATTCATGGAATGATATAATACTATGTAAAAGGTCTCTAAGTAGGTACGGTTGGTTTATACAGTTAAATTGATTGGAAAAGAAATTGAAATGGGATACTCCATCCTTTGGAAATCATGTCTCATCCTGTAAAAATGGGTTTGCAATTTCTCAAGAGATCAAATCAGGTCATAAGCATCTACGCAGTGACCCATTTGGGGAACCCTTGGCCTATTTCAAAGAAGATACATTGACACAGGGGTCTTCTATTGAAGTTCAAGAGCATTTGAATAATAGAAAACATTTGAATGTAAGCCACTATTCTTTACGTTGTTTGGTTACCTAAAAAATATTGAACAATTGGCATGTAAGCATTGTAGTTGATTATTTCTATGTCTAAAATGTATTAAAAAAAAAGTTATTGGATCGCTTTGGTGTAAGAATGATGATCAAGAACTTGGTATCAGAATTTGAAATTTCATTCTCCTTGAAATCTGACTATTGAAACTCTGTAGAGATATTTTGAATCAAGAGAATGGTAAACATCTTGTATTTTTATTTATTCATCACATCACACAACTAAACATTGTAAAGAACAACTATGCATTGCAAAAAACCATAGTAACTCAAGCCATACCTGTAGCCACATCTGCTACTGACTATATTTAAATGTCATCTCATCTCAATGATCTCATATCATATTTTATAGGCATTGTATATAAATATTCCTTTATGTGACTTTTATCGCTTATATCATTCCTCGAGAATTTTACCGATAGAGACTTTGGCTAGGCTTAAGGTCCCCTCCAACTTCTTAGTCACTTCTTGAAAAATATCTTAGAAAAATTTGTAGCATTATGTGTAATTCTCTGATGATATTTAAATGAATGTATGTGTTAATAATATAATTAGATCCAGCTTCCATTCATTGCAACAACAGTTAATATCCATTACACTTTGAGCATGGCACCATATTCAGAAGCAAGAATCTTGATTGTTTTTTGTCCTACCCCTGGACCAGGGATAGTCTAGCACAGTTAGCTCTTCTCATTCCTCTTAGTTCAATATCTATAGAAAGAAGCATTACAATTAGTGTATCAACTGTTACTAACCATTTGTATCTCTACACTAATGTGCGATGCATTAATTAAATATGAAATCATGTTTATTTTATGTTTTTCTGCATCTAAATTTTAATTTTATGCTTTCTGATGTTGCTGGTAGTTCACTGTTGCTTGCAGCCCCCAGGTTTTTAACAAGAAGCCTTAACATTTTCAATTCATTTCAGGTGGTCTATTTGTGCTCATCGTGACAAGATTTTCCTACAAAAAGTACACATTCAAACCTATTTCTGAAACATACCTTAAACGTAGTGTTATGCACACCATTAGTATCAGAGACCCTTACTCAGACAAAAGTATCCGAGTAGGTAGGAGGATTTTATAGCACATTCAGAAAGCTCACTAGATGCTTCCATGCCAACAACATAAATAAAATGAGTAGCATTAGCGACCTCTCATGACTTACTGATTGGTGAGATAGTCTAGCTCTACGTCTAGATTGAGTAGCCGATATGTTTCGGATGGGTACAAATATGAAGAATTCACTACATGGATACCACAATTTTTAATTATCCACACTTCAAAACAATGACTTAAATCCCCCCACAAATGCAAATGAATCATTTCTCTGGGTCCTCCTCATGTTATCAAAAATAATAATCACAATCAACTCTCAAAGTAATCTTTACAATCACACTATACAAGTCTTCATGAAGATACACAGACTGAGAAAAATTCCACAGTATTGGATCAATTACTAAAAGGAAAAAATAGAGTACATTACAAATATATCCATTTTTAATACAAGCAAAAATTACAGTCTTCAGAGCACCATTATTCTACAGAAGGTATATTTTAAATTTAATATATCATTAGATCAGAAATTATAGTCTTCAGAGCACCATTATTCTACAAAAGGTATATTTTAAATTTAATAAAACATTACACCAGTAAATCAAACGAGCAAGGGTTCTTCAAATGAGCTTGGGTTTCGCTAAGATTTTAAATGGGGTTTTACCAAAAAACGAGACAGGGTTTTGCAAAAAAAGGTATTTTAATGGCTACAATTTTGCGAAAAAATGGGTTTCAATTTTTTTTGCCCACTATAATATCGAAATGGCTAACATACCTAGGCTCATCATTAGTGGGCGTCATTTCTAGGCTTCCCCAATGGTGGGCTCACTGGTGTGGTGGGCTCTCGGCTCTTGGTCATTTGTGGGCACAAACTTCACATGAAGGAGGTAGGGTGGAGGAAAATGATCTCCTCCGCATCACCTCCACTATATAAATAGGGGGGTTTACGTGAACAACCTTCGTGCAAAAAGGGCTTCAAAAAAATGTGTGGTTCACGTGAACCTAATAAAATGTGATATGCGGAAAGATAATGGCCTACGTGTCTCTTCACTTGAAAAGTGTTCGCGTGAACACACCTTGGATACCACTAATTTACCATCCCTACTCGCATTTTCGGGACAAAAAGTGGGACAGGACACCATGCGTTGACCCCGACATGAATTTACTTATCAAAATTGGTTTACTTGGTCCAATTTTTGAGAAGGAACGACGCGTGTTCTTATAAGGCATGATCGTGTCATGATATCTCAGTAGTAGGTTTTTGATCTGAAAACTAATGGTAATCTACGGTCACCACCTATCCAGACATTCTCTTGTCAAATCACACCCCTATCTCTTTCACTGTTTCATGGGGTGGGGCCACTCTCAAAATTTCAAATACGTAATTCTATTTGAATATTTCTCTTCTAAAAGTCAGCAGATGGTTAAATTTCTCTGCCATTTTGGAATACATATGGCACAATATCAGAATCAAGTTGATGTGGCTATTCAACAAGAATGTTTAAAAATGACATTCTTGTTAGAGTCCCGACATTTTGATGTGCTAACCCAAGTTTGAGTTGTGCAACTCAAACATCAACTAGATATTATTGAACAACATAGAGCTAAGGGGGTGCAGGTCTGTGCTCGAACTCATTGGTTAAAACCTAGTGATCAAACATCCAATATCTTCTTCAAATTTTTCATATCCAAGCATGTCAAGGAGCAAATTAAGGATATTCACTTGACTCATTCTCAACTTACCACTCTCCTGAAGATCTCTTTGACCTTTTTAGATCATTATACCTTGGTTTTTTAGGCCCATAAGCCTTCAGCGGAAAGCAAAACAACGTTACAATAATGGTTTAAGGTGGTCCCATGAAACCCATGTAAGTTGAGTCAGTAACATAGGCAGCATTATGATGCTTCTCTCTTTGTTGAAGAGATTCATAATGCCCTGTTTTTTCTTGCTAATGATAAATCTTTGAGATTATATGGTTTTCCTTGTGAATTTTACAAAGTTTCTTGGCCTTTTATTTTTTAGGATTTATTGAAGGTGTATTAGGAGGCTTTGTAGAACCAATCCCTATGTAATGTTATTAACAAATAAAATATTAAATCCATTCCCAAAGATAGGAACCTAGAGGATATCACTAATTGGAGACCTATCACCCTTCTCAATATTTCCTATAAGATTCTAATGAAGGCTCTTGTCGTTTGTATTGCTCGTCTTCTTCCTAAGATTGTGTGACATGAGAAATATGGTTTTATTAAAGGTCCCTATATTCCATATAATCTTATAGTAGTCTGGGAAGTCATGGAATGGGATCTAACTTATCTGAAAAGTGTGATTTTTTTAATTTATTTTGAGAAGGCATATTACTGTATTGAGTGGCCTTTCATCCTTGCGATGCTTCATGCGTTGGGTTTTGGAAAAAAAAAATATTAATGAAATTCAAACTCTCTTCAATGTTGATTCTTCCTCTTTTCCTACTATTAATGGTCACCAATGGTCTTCTATGGGGTTGTATCATTCCATATGATAAGGGTTTCCTCTTTCTTCTCCTCTCTTTATTCTAACCATTGATGTGCTTGGCTATATTATTGCCAACAGAGAAGAGGAACGACATATTCAACAGATTTATCTTCCTGATTATAAGACCAAACTCATCAATGGCCACTTTGCCAATGATTATTTTTTCACTCTTGCTAAAATGGAGTAGAATATATAGGAGACCTTACCTTTCCTTGAATTTTTTTGTAAATCCTCGGGGTCTAATGTTCAGGTTTCTAAATATTTGGGTTTCTGCCAAAGTTCTTGACCCATGCCAGCTTAGTTGCATAACATCGTTGGAAATGGATTCAACGAGAAGAAATATTTCATTTTCTTATGATCCCATTTGCTTTAGACAATGAATACTACACTTTGTGAAATTTTTTGATTGATTAGGTTCAGTAGAAAGTGAAAAAGTGGGTCTCTCGACCTTTATAGATGGCTAGGAAATTCTAAGTTTGCACTAAAATTATTTTTATGACTCAAGTTTATTATGCTGCTTGTTGGTGTCCATCTCAGGATTCCTTTGAAAAATTGGCCAAGGTTTTAAGGGATTTCCTTTGGTCGAGTTACAATTAGGGAGACTTTCATAGACTGAATTCGGATATTTTCACACTTCCAAGGGATTAGGATGGCATGAGCGTCATTGATGTTTATAGACAAAGTAAATCCATTTGTGTCAAATTGGTTGTTCGTTATATTCAAGGAAACAATTCCTAGAATATTGTTTTAATACTTTATATTTCTTCTATTTCTCCTTATGGTAAAAAACGTTGGAAGAAAATTGACTTTCATAGCTTATTAATTACTCAAGTGCCAGTTAAAATGTCTAGTACTTTTGTGGTGAAAAACATCTAGAAGACCTTTGAGTCAGAGAAACATATTATGCGTTGGGTTGGTGATGGCATTAGATCTGGTCTATCTTTCTATGGTCATAATATATGGTGGTCACCTATATTTTCAAATAGTTTGCCTTTGGAAACATTTCCAAACATCAAGGTTGTGAGGTTGGCTTGGAAAGGAATTTCTACTATAAGGGATTTGGTCTCCAAAAGAGATTGGCTTTTGTGGCTAGAGGTGAAACATAAATTCCAGTTAGCCAACTTAGAATTTCCCTCTTTCGTAAGAATTCAATATCTAATGCCAGACATTATGTTGCACAAACTTGGGCTCCAACCACCTCTTGCCTGGTATAAATATTGGCAATGTAATATAGATATTCCCTTACTGAATTATAACTCTGAAGTCATATATTCTCTGCTTTCCCCTATTTCATCTACTCTGGATAAGCTCAACTCCAGATGGAACTTGCACTCCTCCCTCTCCATGTGACTTCAACATCTCCATCAGGAATGGATCCTTTTTTTTGATCCCAAATTTTATTTCTTTCTTTGGTGCCTCATATACCAAGCCCTTTCATTGGTGGAAAAATTAAGCCACATCAACATTCCCAACCTCAATTTCCCTTTCTCTAGTCACCTTGAATCCTTTAAACATGTTTTCTAGTTTCCCCTTGTTCCCAAACTACTTGGCGTTGGATTCACTCTCTTTTCAAGCCTCATTACCCTAAATTTTTTTATTTGAAAATTTTCTTTTTTGGGGATTATGCTAATTGGACTTCTTACATTACTTCTCTTTCACATTTTTCCATTATGTTATTCTTTTCAAAGTTTAGAAGGCTAGGAATAATGCTTTGTTTCAGCACTATGATCTCACTATGGAGATATCTATTAATGAAAACGATTTTAGTCTTTTGTGTGTATGTAGATCGAATTCAAAGCTCAAAAAGTGGCGGTAGAATTTTCTCATCTCTAGTAGCTTCTTGTCCATTATGGCTGTGCACTTTATATCATGAACCAAGTACCCAAAGATGATAATCGGCGTCCTCCACCTCCTCCATTGTATTCATTCATGTAGCCACTCACGTAACCACTCTAGGATATATCAACCTTCTCCACTATCGACTGGCCATGACCCTTATTCTTTTGGGCCTTGTTGGAGCCCTCCTACATGTGTTACAACAGTTGCTAGTTCTTCAAACTAGGGGTCTCCACCTGGGGGAGATTTTAATTTCAATGGGTTGTTACCACCTAGTTCAGGGATCATGATTCTTCTTAGTGTTCAGATGTTGTACTAGGATGGTTGGATGGTCATACCCCTTCTAGCAAGCCTCGCACACTTTTCTTCTTTCTGCCAAGGGGTGATCCACCTCTTCCTCCAAGTGTTGCTACTCCATGTGCCTAATCATGCCCTGACATAGTTATGTTGATTCACCCTTGTGGTTGTGTCCTGTGTTTATGTTGGTTTTTTTGGTTGCCTACATGGCATTTGATGTATTTCGCTTTGGGAAATGTTTCTTTTGAGGTCGTGTCCACTATCGACCGCCCCCTTACTATGTAACACTTTGCATTATTATTTTTAGAATATAAAGTATGGATTTTTTTAATGATGAATATTCTTAATATGGCAAATATTCCATTTTAGAAAAAAAATGAAAAGGCTGTTTTTATGGTGCGGGTCATTGACATGTTCACCTAAAAATTAAAGTTTTAACTTTTTTTAGGGGTCGGCTTCACCTACCTCTTTAAAATATCCCCTACATAATCCCATACTATTCATTCGGGTAGAACACTACTTGCTAACTCATACCACCTAGGGGTATATCTATTATCAAGTACATAACTTGTGAAGAAACATTTTCCAGTCACACAAAAGTACAGTTTTTTCAGAACAAAAGTTTTTAACTGACACACGAAAATAAGACTCTTTTGACGGGAAACAAGAAGGATCTATGGATAAGAAACAAGAAGACTCTAAGGATGAGCAACAAGAAGACTATTTCAACGGGAAACAAGAAGGTTCTGTAGACAGGTGACAAGAAGGTTCTGTAGACGAGAGAAAAGCATGATCTATTGATGGGCGACAAGCAGGATCTGTTAATGGGTGAAAAGCAAGTTTTTTTGACGAGTGACAAGAAGGCTGTCTTGATGGGTGACAAGAAGGTTTTTTTGACAGGTGACAAGAATAACCTTTTGACGCATGACAGGGTACTATTTTTGACACGCAAAAAGTTTCATTTATCGACACACGACAAGGTGTGTTTGTTGACAGACGACCAGGAGCTTATCTAACTTGAATTTATCATGATGAGAACAATGGAAGTTGTTAGTGCTCATAAAACCCAATAATTTACAAAAGAAACTCAAAATTCTTTGTTCAGGTATTTTGGAAACTCTTTTGGTTTAGATACAGTAACTGTCAGCACCCATAGATCTCCTAATGAAATCAATCAGAGCATAGACTGTGTGGAAGGTGTTATTTAAGTGGACATTCATTCTACTTAGTAGCAGCCAAATGACACCTATAATGATACCATGCCAGGGCTTGAAGATATTCTAGTAGTACATGTAGAGCTTGAAGATATTCTTGTTGATGTGTAACCAAGAGTGCAAAATGCAACACAAAATTCAAATATAACTAGTGGTTCACATAAAAGGAAACATGACGATCGTGATATTTCTAAAAGCTTTGTACGTAAAAGAAAAATTGTGAATACGAACAAGAACTTTGAATACGAACAAGAATATGTGGACGTTTGGGATAACATACAAGGTTCAACTGGGCTGTAAAATTTCTATTTATTGAACCTATACAACCAGCTAATTACTGAATAAATTTCATTGAAATGTACATGTAAAATATGTACGTGGAAATTGGGAAGGCAACAAAAAATGTAACCAATGAAGTTGGACACAATTGAAAAACACCGTGGTAAAACAATATTTCACTATAACTGGGGAAGATGGCTAGAAAATAAAAAACACACAGATGGAAAGCTGAAAAAGAATGCATGCATGTGAAATACGCGGCATAGAATATGAGGCTGATCAGAAAAGACGCAAGACTTCTCGTAGAAAATGGTAGAATGGTCACATTGCAAATTGGTAAAAATAATCAATCAAATTTACGTGCTAAACTCATAAAGTTTTCTACTTTATTCCACATCCTTAATAAAGGAAGATGAATTTTAGATTTTATTGATTTCAAACCTTTGTATCAATATAATGAAATGCAGAATGTTTCCCTTGTCTCACTGGTATAGACAACATTGCATGGGAAATGGCTAAATACATTGCTATGATTGAGAAGGAAGATTTGAAAGAGTGTGTACAAAATGAAAAGTTTATCTTTGTCAATTGATGAAGTGACCATTGTTGACAACAATGCATGGGTATGTATCCATGTTTACACTTTAGAAAATCATATGAGGACTCCACACTTGTTGGGTGTTTAAAAAATGGTTGAAAATTGCAATGTAGAAAACCTATATAAACTAGTTATTTCATCTTTTGAAAGAAATTGTCTGGCATGACTGTGAATGAAATTGATACGAAGTTGGTATGCATGGAAGAATATGGGGGCATCAGTCATGCAGGGTCATAGAATTAGTCTGTGTGTTCGATTGCAAACATAAGTCACCCCTTATTATGCTAGCAATTCATTGTATGGCTCACAAAATGAATTTAGCATATTAAATCATTAGCAAATAAAAAAATATTGCAAAAGTAGAAGACCGTATAAGTGAATTGCATGCCTATATGAAAAGCATCCCAAAGCGATTTCTTAAGTTTCAAAAATTTTCCATAGGAATTACATATAGCAAAAAAATCTGAAGGATGTTGAGACAAGGTGGATTTCATTGTATGAGCTTGCATACAGAGTGCATGAGCAGTATCCTTCGTTGGTTGGTTTCATGCAAAAATATCGTCATGAAATTGACATAGTGAGGGACTTGTTGTTCCGTCTAACTAATTTAGAGACATTGCCTACATTGGTAGGCATTCTTCCAATGGTGCAGGAGATCAATGCATTGATGAAACATCCACAGGGTAGATTGGCCTATTTTGTCTATTTTATATAGATGAGAAAAATGGTATGTATGAGTCTTGATGCCTTGTACACTTCCCCAGATAGTTTTGATACACATGTATTTGATAACTGGAAATTTTAATTGGATATTAACCATCCCAATAACTTTTTGAGATTTAATATCCATGATCACATCTTGTATCTATGTTAGCATGGGAAAGAGATACCACTAAACATTCTATAAAAAATTAAATATGTTACATCAACAGAAAAAGAAGAAGTTCCTAGTGACATGATTTTTTTTTTGATTCTTTAGTAATTGAAACAATAATAAAACTCAGAAAAATTGTAGAATCATTAGCATCAGAAATTAGAGAACGTTTCATCTAAGAAAAAATTACTTGAAGCCATGGGTGTGACGAATCCAAATTTTTGGAATATAGAAGGTGGTCCATGCTGATGTTGTAAGTAATCTTTTTCATAAATACATGGGTACAATATTGGATCATTTCAGCAAAACATCAGAGGTCGAGGGTATTGAGACAAAAGGTATACTGAATGTTGATTTAATAGAGACTCAATCAACTAATGTTTGCAACGATAATGAGGTCGCAATATAAAATCTTAGATGAACCCTTCAGAGAGTTGTGTTATTACAAGGCTCTGGTGGACAAAATCTACCAAACTAGTGTGTTACAGGAAGACATTAGTGAATATTTTCGGTTGTACGAGTTGTGCCAAACAATGATTTTGGGATCTGTGGAGGATGAAATGATTTTTTTAGTGCTTTATCTTTTATTAAATCAAAACTGAGAAACATGTTGGATAAAAATCTCAAAAGTTACATAAGGTGTTATGTTTCTTGCTACTCTTTGGAAACCTTTCCTTTTGATAGAAGCTATTTGCACATTGGAATTCCCTTTTTGAAAGAAGAGGTGTAAATAATACTACTACAAGTCTAAGTAATCTTAATGATGAGACTGGAAGTGGTGCATCTTCAAACTCTCCGGAAATGCAAATATTGAATACGAAGAAGCTATTGAAAATGGATTGTTCCAGCTTTAAATAGGTATCAGCCTTGACATTACACTTTAACTGTTCTTATTTATTCAATTTCATATTAAGAGATTCTAATTTAATTGTTTATAGTTTTACATAAATACCATTGTAATTCTGCAGATGTAAATATTGACAGCGAGGAGGCTATTTTTGATCTGTAGTTATCATCGAAGATGTTACATGTATGTATATTTACATTTATTCAAATACTATTATTTATTAAAATTGGATATATTTTATTGGCATTATTAATTTTCAAGCCACTTTGATGTTGTATTTTGTAAGGTCTTCAAAGCTCAGATCTGGATTCTACATATTCTTCCATGCTTAGTGTCTAGTACAGTTGTCGTCCACTCTGCAGTGCATTCTCGATATTTGTGTCACCTTTGATATGAACAGGTTTTGGTTTGCTTTTATTTTCTTAGGTTAGATCTGGATTCTACATTTTAATTTCTCTTCATTTCATTTATGTTTATGAAAAAAGTGAGTTGACATCCATCCAAGGAAACTCTCATTTCTTGGGACTGAGATTATCAGGAAAACTCACCCATTTTTATTCTAATACTTATCCATTTTTCATGTAGAATTCTTGAGAATTGAAGGTTCGTCCGAGCTTGCTCAAGAAGATAAGAGGTACCTTAAACCCTATCTTAGTGGTGATCCATAGTTTTAAATGTGAATAATATTTTATTGTATTAAGATATTTGTGTCATACCACATTCTTTTTATCTTTATCATTTCAATTCAATATAAAGGTTTGAAAATAAATGTGTAGAAACGATATACATATTAAAGATTTCGAAATTTAAAATAGAGAGAAGAAGTTTTTACTGTATTAAAATTTAAGATGTATATGTCACACCACAATGCACATTCTTAATTTTCTTAAAACAATTATCCATTATCATCATCTAGTCACATACAATTCATCATCATTCATATCTGCTCTAATTTCATTATCCACATAACACCACATTCTAAATGAATAAATGGATGATCCATTGTAATGTCTATTCTAATGTCATCAAACATATTAAATGCCATCACCCACATGTAATGAAAAATGTAATCATGTCCATCATTGCATGCAAAGATAATATTACATTAAGTTTAAATCCATGAATCATGATTATCCATCAAACATACACACCATATACAATATAGAAATTCTATATAAAAATATAACAACATATAATTCATATAGTCATGTACAATTCATCATCATCCATATACAATATAGAAATTCTATATAAAAAAATAACAACATACAATTCATATAGTCACGTACAATTCATCATCATCCATATCTACTCTAATTTCATTATCCAGACATCCACACCTAATGTCCACATAGAACCACATTCTAAATGAATAAATTAATAATAACTATAACCACATATACTCTAATTTCACTATCCATACATCCATATCTAATGATAAATGTAACTATCACCATCATTGCAAGTAGAGATAATATTGTATAAAATTAAACATCCAAACTTCATATTAAACAAATATTCAACTATCAACTTTCATTCTTCTATATATAAAATATGTAAAGTTTCAATTTTGAAGTTCCCCAACTCTCAAACCTCAATCATTGACATTTTCACTAGTCCCTATTGTATTCCTTGCCTCAATTATCCCCGAACTAATCAAATCGTCAGTAGTCATGTCTAGGTTCTTGACGATTGCTTCTTCTTCCTTTATAGCATCTCCATGGGATGTCAAAGAAGGATCTACCACTACCTTTTCTTTAAATAAAATCTCAAGGGCCGTAGCCATTCTCTTTAGTTATCTGCTTAAGTGTATTGTTTTATTTGTTAACCAAAACAATATTTTCTTTCATCTTAATTGTTGTGGATAAACTATTCATTTTTTGTTTCCAAGTGAACTTGGAAGACCTTGGCTTGACTCTTTAAATTTTCATATTTCAGCTGCAACAAAAAGAGTGAAGTCAGTTAAACATATTAAAAAAATAATTTTTTATTAAAATTAATAAAAAATCTTTTTTCAAACTGATTATACTTACAACAGCTCTATCTCATTTGGTGTTTGCAATCACGACCATTTCCTTTTCCTTAGAAAATTTATTGAAATAGGCCTGGGCCTCTGCATTGATATTCTCCAATCTGTTTAATACTTTATCTAAAATATTATCGTTATAGGTGTTGTTATATACGATAGTCCCACTTTTAGATCTAATGAATAATGCATCCATATTTTTGGGTTGATTTTTGACTACTGCAAATAAGCTTTCCCTTTTCCAATGGTTTTCATAATGACTTAGTATCTCAGATATTAATAATTTTTCCCTTCTCTCCTATTGAATGAGCTCACTGATATGAGGCGTGATAAATTTAGTCATGTGGGATTGACAATCATAGCCAATCAAGTTCTCCAAAGGAAATTTTGGCAAGTCATTACTATTTATATCAGAAGAGGATGATTTTGAAGGAGAAGAATGCCGGCTTTCAGCTCGAGCAACGTTTGTTGCATATTTTTGTCTTTTGGGAGTGCTGATCCCTAATAGCAATAACATAAATTAATATTAAACTTTAAATTTAAATGTTGAAAATTTAAATAAATTTAATATTACATTAAGATGGAAATATACTCCTTGAAATATATCACGTGTGTTGAAAAGACCAGTTGGGTCACTACTATCAATGCCCAAATAATCTTCATCTAAATTTATGTGATTCAAAACTAATTACCTTGTTGTAGTGTGCGACAACCAACAAGAGAGAGGTTTGAAATGGTGAATGACAAGGGAATGCTTAGTATCCCGCTAGGGGCCAAAATCATAGGCATGCGTTTACCAATGGTATTTTGTCCTGAACCTTTGGTCATAATTTTGAATCGTAATTGCATTTACGGGGTTGATTGAGTAGTCGGGGTTTGCAGATTTTGAGTAGAAGACAAAGGATTCCTATCAACTTTGAACAACAAGATGTCAAGAACAAAATCATTAGTAATTACTAAATAATATGTAAAACTATTAAATAAATCAAAAAATAAATGAAGTCATACCTAGTTGAGCGGGATTTTGTTGTGGTATGAATTGATTGTGTAAATTGGGGGGTTGTGATAGAGTTTGAATTTTTTCAGTTGGAGATGATAGTGGTAATTTCTATAGAGATTCGAAAATTGTATGATATTGTATTGAGTGGGTTGGCGATGCTTGATTTAAAGCATGTGAGTAGTCCAAAGTGCAAGTGCAGGAAATACATGTCAATTCAATATGGTAAATCATTAAATGGTAAAATCAAAATGTAAACAACCATACTTTCAATGTTAAGGGTATTATGTCTCTATTGTTTCATCAATGCAAATACTTGGGGATCAACTGATGAATGAACTTTGATTTCAGATTGTGATTCTCCAGAGGCCTTAGCATGTTGTTGGCCTATTCCTCTTGAAGCACATTTTTTTCGTGGAAGAGACTCCAGAAACCTTTTCTGTATACATAAAATATCCAATCAGAATTACATTATATTAGTACACAAAGATTCGATCAGAGTGAGAAAAACATAAAAAATAAAAAATTTTACATGCTACTCTTCAAGTGGAATCAACAAATTTTTCATTTTCTTGTTTGTGCAAGTTGGAGTTGGTTCATCTTTTAAATTATAATAAGCCTCATAATAAAGAGCTAGGATATAGTTTGTTGAATGAATAACTGGTTTTTCTAAAATTGATGCATTGGTAATGTTAGCCTTTATCTTGTTAGATAGAAAAGTGCACCAGTCAAATTTTTGATTTCCGATTGTTGCAAGAATGTATGCAACAAACCAATTTGAAATGTTAGTTTTTTGACCATGTATAATAATTCTGGCTTGAAACAAAGAAATCAAGGCAACAAGAAAGTGGTGTGCAACATCTTGCATGTCCACTCCTTGTCTAGATTTTCTCACATGAGCTGCAAAAGTCTTCAGAATTAATGTCAATTTGAATTAGTTTAAAAAAACATTCAAATGAGAGAAAATTAAACTTACAATCAACATTCAAACCATAACTAGATTCCAGGAAAATCTTATCATTTTCAGTGAGTGTTTCCTTGGTTGTTACTATCAACACATTTTTAAAAGGGAGGCATGTCAATCGATGGATGTCAATAGGTTTGACACCGAAGAAGAATGTACGTTGATCTTCTAATGTAACAATAAAATTATTGTTTTCTGTATTATAGGATGAAAGGAGGTAGTTAAGAATCTGATGGTCAACCACAAACTGGGGCATGCTAACAAGGCTTTAGAATTCAGATGCAACTATTGAATCCCCTGTATTCTGCATTCATTTCCATGGCTACATTTATGTGGGGGCACATAGCACTTATGCATTGAATCTTGGCCTTGGAGGCTCTGGGTGTTGGATCTTGAGGTTCTGCTTGGGTAAAAGAAGCCATGACATCGACGTACGGTACCTGTAGCAAGAAGTGCTTGGAGAAGGAAAAAATATTGTAGCCAGAAAATGAGAATGTGAAAATGAGGGGTTGTGTTGGTATTTATAGGGAAAATTAGGGTTTCTTATTGTTTTCACATGACAACAAAGCTTTGTTGTTGTGTGACAACAAGGGTCTATTGACGCCCATCAAGATATTTTTCCTATCAACACGACAAAAAGATGTTGTTGTCGTAAGACAAGAAGGTTTTGTTGTTGCGCGACAACAAGGGTATTTTGACGCATGTCAAGATATTTTTCCTGTCGTGTGACAACAATATGTTGTTGGTGCACATCAACAGGACCTTGCTGTTGTCACAACAGTAAAATGTTGCTGACGCCCAACAACAACTTTTTGGTGTCACGTGATAGTGAGGCAATGCTAATGGGCGTTGACAACACCTTGTTGTCGTGTGATAGCAAAATGTTGTGAATGTAGGTCAACAAAATTTTTTTATCACACGACAATGAGATGTTATCAATGCCTGTTAGCATTGCCTTGTTATTGCACGATAGCAGAATGTTGTTGACACGTGTTAACAAGACTTTTCTTTTACACGATAGCAATTTTTTTTGACGAAATTCAACAAGATCCTATTGATGCCCAGTCAGCAACATTTTGTTGTCCCACGATAGAAAGGCCATGTTGATGGGTGTCAGCTCTCTTAAAACTGCTAGGTGAATATTTTATGAAGAAACCTACAAAAATTCACCTTTGTGGCGAATGCGGCCAAAGCAATATTCGTCGAGGATTTTACACCTCCTTTTTATCTAGAGGCTTCTTAAAGTGAAGCCTGATATAAAGGTGGTTCCAATAGTAAATATAATGTAACTGGTGCAAAAGGTGTAATTCCCTGCTTAGCGTCGACTTCCATTTTTGTTTCCTCACCCCTTGTTGCGAAGTTAATTTAGAGTCCTTTTTGTCTGTTGTATCTTCTGGTGTTTTTGTTCTACATGCTAGTTGTTGAGGGTGATCTGTAGTGTCTTTTCAAGAATTTGCATTTTAGGCTTATCGAATTTTTGATTATATGGTTTGCTAGCGACGCTTTTGTATATATGCTCTAAAGGATTAAGTTTTTCTTTCTTTTAATTGTCTAGGGCATTTCTTTTTTATCTTCCCTTAGGTGTCTCGTGGCACTTGTGTGGCTTGGTGGGAACATGAATTATTTGGGTACTCTTGTAACTTATTTTGATATTTTTATTAATATAATCTTCTTGCATATACTTTGTGATCTTACCTTGGTTAGTAGAGATTTTTTTTAATCCCTTAATCATTGAATAAGGAGGGGATTTTGGCGGCATCATGGGGTGGTGCAGGATTACCCAAATTTTAACTTTGAAACTTTTATCACCTACCCTCCACTGCCACCTTGGCTGACCAGGTCTATTCGCATACCTGTTTTTTAAGACATAATTAAATGGTGAATTTATTTGTAGGCACCCAGCCCATTACTTCACCCTGTTGGCCGACTATTTTTCATTTATTGGTTTTATTGACTCTTTGGGCTGCATTTTGGGGGAAGGAAGCCCTTGTGTCTTGTTGGCCACATACATGAAGATTTTTCCCCTTTTCTGACCAGCTCTGGTGTTCTCTTTTACTGGAATCTGCATCCCTCCCTTGTTTTCTCTGATTGGCCCTTGCCTTTGAGAGGATGAAGACACCTTGCCCTGGGTGAGTAGCATGTGCTTTTGGTGAAGAATTGCAGGCTTGGCCAATTCAATTGGAAGCTTATTGCAGGCATGTTAAGTCTAAACTCTACAATATTTTGCTACCCATTTTTATAATATCATGAAATGAATGATCTTATTCTTGCAATGGCTCCTAGAAATGGGTTTGTTTTGGTGGTTTATTGATCTCCTTGAGTGTATTGGTCACCCCCTTTGTATCTCCTTCTGAATCGCTGGTTTTGCATGGATTAAACCTTTCTCTTCCTTATTGTTCCATTATGAACTGATGAGTAGTAATTTGATTTAAATTGCTTTGTTATTTATGCAATATCTGGTAAGGAGTTTAATAAATGAAATATGGGTGCTTGCGTAATTGATTATTTTTGTGGTTGTATGGAATACTGGTAAACACTGTAACTTGTGATTTTGTGAGGGTATTCCATGGCTCGTATTATATGTAAAACCCAGTAACTTTGGGCTTCTATATCATGGGGAAACTTCTGAATTGAAATGAGTTTTGTTAGAATGCTGGTATTATGCTGCCTTTTACACCATTTATTGGTATGCATTTTGGGTCTTGTGAAAGAGGGGTGACATTCCCGGGCCTTTTCCCTTTGTTATGGTTAAACTAAGTCTTGTTTACTCGACCTTCTGAGGTTGACACGAAGTATCTGGATCCATATTTATCTCAAAATGTTCCTTATGGTTTTATGTTATTTTGATTATTTCATTCCAAGTTGAGTTTCGAGTTGCTTCAAGTTGGAAACCAAAACCATGTATGTGTATCCTCTATTAACGTAAGGATGACATATTTCTTACTGTTAATGAGATATGGAATGGACATAAGGATCTCGAATGGGTGCTTGCTATAGGAATTTGTGTACTCCCCAAGCTGTTGGAAACTCAGAGCAATCCTGTAAGATGATTTTTGGAATCGGTTTACCTTTTGGGCTTAAAGCATTGAGGATATTTCTATGACTCTTTTTATCTATGATTGTACACCTTAAGATACGGTCAGTTATTCATCTGACATCTTCTCATTTGGCTAAATGAACAAATCTTGTTTCAAATCCTTGTTTTATTTATGAAAGGGGGGGAAACTTCATTAGTTTAAATGAACAGTATCCTTACCACTATTTTTCCTTGTGGCTTGGAAGCCATCTGTTATGATCTTGGCCAATACAGAAGTTTTGAGATAATCCCACGACCTTGTTTTCGATAATTCATTCCATGATGGGTGATAACTAGTTACAACATTAGTTAACTAGACGTGACCACCCAGATTAGATTTTCTTTCTTCTGTGATTTTGGATTCAACCTGTGATACTGTGTAACCCTTGTGTGGGTTGGGAATATTCATAACAAGACCATATGGTCTTGATTTCAGCTAGGAATATATTGTTCAATTTAATGTTGTCTCCAATCTCCCTTGCCCTCATGGCTAATGGTATCAATTATCTAGAAATGTTTGACCTGTTCCAAAGGGCCATGTGGTTTTGTTAATATTTTATTCACTTCACCATTGACACAAAGCTCTTGGAGTTTTCAATCATGATTATACTGGGTAACCACCCCAGAAGGATATGTGTTGTTTTTTTTTTATTACTTGCAACTCGTGGTAAGGCCTTATAGAGATTGGGGTATTGATGGTGTATTACATATCGTGTATCGAATCCCTTGAATGAAACTCGAATATCATATGTTATCAGACTTGTTTACTAAATGTCAAGTTTTGTGACTTCGTTTAATGTAATCAGGTTTCAAATATTTATGATACTGTTAGAAATTTGTTAAATTATTAATGACATTTGGGGTTACTCTTACTTTTTATTATTTAGAAAAGTTGACGATTTATGATGAGGTTTGTTGGTAGAATAATGGTGTTTTTGTGTCTCATTTTATATGCTTTTTAAGAGTGTATTTTGATTATGTTAACAAGTACTACTTTTAAGAGACCCTATAAGGAGGAGGTGGTAAACTCCTTGGTTAAAACTGAAACTATAGATTGTTTTTTTAGGGTTACGAACCTATATTGCTATGAAACCTCCCTTCTGGAAGGATTGAATAACTTTGTTTTCATTTCGCCCTATGATCGTAACTAGTATGTTTTACCTTCTCAAGTTTTTCCTTGTGATGGATGGATTGAGTATTACATTTCAATCACGTAATCCATAGGATTACATGATTGAAATCTCAATACTCTTGACCCCTTTTTTGTTCCTAACCAATAGGGTCTTTCCTTGACCTTTTGAAATATCATTCTTACTAGAATAATTGGCTTCCTCCTTGTTGGCTGGTGTAAATTCTTTATCTCATGTGAAGAATTTTGATTAGTGGTTTGTGCTTTGATCCATTCTTGAAATAGAACATTCCTTTCATGATATTGTTAAATGTTAGCTTACTGTTACAATGGGTAGTCTTAACATGCTCAGTTCTCATGAACTGACTCGAGTTAATACTTGTGCAGATGGCTTGTGCGTGTTGATAAAGGAAATATTTGTAAAGGTTTCATCGGTTTGATTTGTGAAGTTCCTTGTATGAATGTCAAATGTGTTGTAATTCTTGCAATGGTGCTTGTAATGGAGTTTGGAAGGCCTCTTGCCTTGGATTTTTGGTATTTGTGAAATAAAGTTGTCTTGTCCTTTTGTAGCAAAACTTGTAATTATCATTGTGAGAAATAAAATTCAATATCCACCTTGTTATGAGTATTCTTTTGGTAATATTATTTATCAGTCATGAAAATGTTGTAGCATGGTTTGACCAATTTTGTTACCTTCTTGTTCTCATCCAAAGTTCAATTGAATCTTTTGACACCTTTGGTTTGTGTGCCATGTTGAATAGAAATGTTATAACCGTGTTTATTTTTTGTCTTGATTGGCAATGGTAGTTTCTGATTTTGAGTCATAAAACTTTCATGATTTTATAATCCTCCATGGTCTTGATATCCATTGCTATTCTATGTATATTTTAGTGGGTTGCAAATCCTTTTTCTAAAAATTAATCAAAAATAAATAAAATGAATACATAGATGAATAGATAAATAAGATAAAAATGAAATTTTGTTTTTATTGATAAAATTAAGAGTCTTTAATTGGAAAGAAAGGATTTTTCTACCAGTGTAAAATAATCTACCCTCATTAACCTTAAGCTATTAAACCTTTATCCCTTAAACATTTATTCTAACAAGTAAGAACATTGTTGGATTTAGGGGATGTATTTATATCTTAGTTAGTAGGGAATTCTGATTAAGAACACCTTAATTCTTGTGCTTCCATTTTGGGAACCCCCATGTGTATTCTTCGAAACTTAATCAAGAGATTGCCAAATGAAGCTTTTACCCAAATCCAATTGAACTCTTAAATTTCATCAAAAGACTGGTTAATAACTAAAGAGATCATGATGGTGAAATAATTTGACCTTCTAACTATAACCTTAACCTTAGTACTTCGTAATATTCTCTTAAGCATGATTAATTGTTGATTCTTACACAAAGAGGTTTTAGTTCCAAACCTTAATGACACTCCACTTCAGTTGAGAGCTTACGCTCATCACCTTGTGAAATGGAGGTCCCTGAATCAAGATTTTGTAACTTGGGTGTTTAAGCAACCTTGTGGGAGACAGAAGGTGTCCCTTTTGATCAAGTGAATTTAGCTAGTTTTTCAATTATTTGTCAGTTGAACCCTCTTTCAGAAAGCTTGTCCTCCAGCTAATTAGTCAGTAGTATAAAAGTAATAAGTTCACCTTTATAAGAAAGAATGCTCAAATCAAACCTGAATCTCTTCTAGATCGTAAAGTTAAAATCTTGAAAGACATGTTTTAGTAAATACATAAAAACCTTAAAGGATTTTTTTTTTTTTGCATGGGTGTCCTAAACTGTGACTGTGTATTGTGGTTAGTTGTTTCAGTTGTGCCTTATTAGAAGAGAAAATTGAACTATCCTTGATGGGTGTTGGATGTTTCCGTGTTGTCTAATGTGGTCATCATTGTCTCAAGATGTATTGAAGAGTTAGTTGTAGCCATTGTAACCACTTGTTGTTTGGTTCTATACTTCGAACAAGTCAAAAAAAATTATCTGACATTTTTATATGTTGTCTTGTGTGTCTGAAATAGTGGGTGGCATTTTATAATTTCATTCATGTGAGGCTAATTCGCCTCTGTGAGGTGGTGGTGTGTTTGACAATCTTCTAGGTAGCGGTGGTAGTAGTTGGAATGTTTCTCATCCAATATAATTTTCCATCGTTGGTTCTTACAATTTGTTTTTCCTAGCATGTCAAGGAAACTGAAGACACACAACATAATTTTGAAGATGGGATCCCACACATGACATTGCTGACCCTCCACACATTAGTGGTTGGGGATAAATCCGGATATCCCCCTCGTCTACCTCCTCTAGCAACTGTGTTCACCTCTAGTGCCTAATTGTCCTATTTTTGGTGTTTTTTCGATGCCACTGCTACGTTGATGACTCCTTGGTTTTATAATTTACCTATTTGAAAAACTTTTTTTATTATGTTATTGTGACAAGCTTGATTTTGGTTATTTTTTGATGATGTCATTTTGATATTCTATGGAGGCTTTTTGTAGCTTGAACCAATAATTAAGCTCATACATACGAATTTAGTAATTAATCAATTGTATAAATTTAAATGACAAATAAAATATAATGTCAAATTTTAGAAGAATAACGCCATATTTATATATTGTAAAAAAATGTAAATTGTTAATGAATGGAGAAATTACAACAAGTGGACCGTAGAGAGGAAGCCATGGAAACTTCCTACCAATAGACTACAATTGAAACAGGGATATTAACTCAAGATCATCTTAAATAAAACTACTCCCTGATAATTAAAAATAAATTGCTCAGATGCCGCCGAGATTCTTTCTGATTACATCAACCTCCGCGACATTAAGCTGGAATGATTTCGCCAAAACTTGGTTGGGAATGGCCGGATTGGAGGCGAAAGTAGCCAAAGGAATTACAGAGTTACCCGGAGCTTGACTGTTAAGAGTGGCTATGACAGACGCAGGCGTGTTTCCTATGTTGTGAACAAAGTGAATGATACCCCTGGGAAACACGAACACATCCCCCGTTTTGATCTCCGCAGAGAAAAGCTTGTTGGTGGTGTCGACGAAGCCAACGTTGAGAGTCCCTTCCAAGACGAAGATAATTTCAGAGGCTCTTGGGTGGGTATGCAGAGGAAGCACTGCTCCCACCGCCAGATCCACACGGGCCATTATTAATCCTAATGTGTTAATGCCAGGGAGGAACTGTGTTGTTGTGGTTTTCAAACTCACTCCAAACGGATTCCCTGATGTATTTCCTGCGCTGCTCAGAACAGATGTGGTGAAGTTCTTTGCAGAAACCTGATTGGGATTAAGGCAAGGCAGGCCATTCATAAAAATGGTGGAGGAGGAAGTATCGGCTACGCAGAAATCCTGCAATGCATCTGGATCTGCACTTATTTTGGGCAATATCAGCACTAAAAATAGGGGAGCCAAAAAGTATGCCATTGTAATTGGGGTTTGTAGGTTGCAATTTTGTAATGACCAAAGAGCATTGCTGAAATGTTTAGCTTATGCGGGGATATATACAGGTGATAGGGATGCACAAATCCATGAAGAATTATATCTATATATTTATTTATGACGTTGCTTGCATTGATTCCCCGACTGCATCAAACTCCTAGAACATGGCGAGAGTACGAACGATGGGTTTTGGTCAATAATAATTATGGCGTCTGTGATTGTTAAATGAAGGACCAAGTGAAAGCGCGTTTGAGCAGGTCCTATGTTTATGCAATACAAGACATGAGCATACCACTAAATATTATTTTCATTTCCGTGCGTGTGATTGAACTTTTCTTTTGTTGACGATGTTAAATTAAATTCGACAGTCAACCAGAGCGACGTTGTGGACTTTTAGGTATTGAAATTTAAGATATAATAATATTGGGCTTGACCCCTCACTGTTCATACTTATTACGAGTTCGCTTACATCGGAATAGCGTTATGAACGTCACCTTAGAAGAATTTTATCTGCTAGTAGGGAATTGGAGAATAATTTACAAGTTGCAACAGTATCAACGATAGGACGTCAATCTAAATTGGAGATGTCGATGAAATTACACAATTGAGAAGAAGTATTTTATTGAAACATGTTTTCTAGGAATAGTTAATGAAATGGTGCAACTGACATCCTCTTAACATTCATGAAAATGAGAGCTTCAATTGAGACTACTACACAACACGGAAATTCACTGCATTTGTAGATTCTACGTGATTGTCAAATGAATCCAAGCAAATATGCATGCCATTATATACATATTGACAATGCGGTCATTTTCATCAAATTAAATTTATGTTAGAAAGATTCCGCCATATTGGATTATATCAAGGAGAGGGATTATCCTTTTTAATAAAACATAACAAATTAATTCTAACATGTACTGTTTATGATTGTATATGCTTTGTAATCACGGATGAATTTAGTAGGAAAAGCTCTCATCCCGAGGGAAAAGAATGTATTAAGACAGTTCTGTGATCCAGGATACAAGTCTTGATGGTGAAAATACTTGAGTGAAACAAACAAGAAATCTCCATGGATAGAACTCATTATTATTATTGTATTCTTAATTTGAGTAACTTTAGATTTCTCCATTAGGAAAAGGTGTTTTTGTCACTTATGTTTCGTTTCAATTTTTTCAGTTAGCAAAAGTGTTTTTGTAAAACTTAAGTTATACTTATAAATTAATTGAAAATGAAAAAGGTAAAAGTTATATTCTTACAAAGAAGATGGTTACTATGTGGTTATGGTATAAAAGTATAAATACGAGTTTCATTGTCATTTAAAGGATTTGATTCTCTCTCTTTTCTGTTTAAATGTTAAAGGAGTTCATTGTAACTTTGTGTACACATGTTCTTTACTTTCGATGAATATGGTACATTTTTTATGTGTTCATTTCTACCTATGGTGTTTATTCACTTCAATCATAAAAATTTGCCTTAATACTTTATAATTGAATGATGTTATAAACACCACTTTTCTCCCTTGATGTATGTGATATCCTAATACTGTAAGTTTATGTTAAATGTCTGTCTAACTAGACTTTGTGTCATATATGTATGGTTTGGGGTTATTTAATACTTTTTTCTTCCATATTTTATTCACATTTATCAATACATTATATTCTTTCATGTGTGAGAGTGAGTTGGTTCTATCGTTTTGTTTACCTGGAGTTATATGAGAAAATCTTGGTGTTAAGTCCACTGCAGGGTTCTTCCTTCCTCTATTTTTCTCTCCTTTATTTTTCTTTTTCCTTTCCATTTTTTTTTGTGCTTTTAGAAGATTAACAAAAGAAAAAAAATAAAAAAAGCCCGGCCATCATATGCGGTAAAATGCCCTCTCAAATGTAAAGGATCATCCACCCTTTCAATATGTTGATTTTCTGTAATGGTTGCCTATTTCTATACTACCTCCATTGGGCCATAATACATCAAAAATATAAAGGACATAAAATATATTGGCAACGCTGTAATTATCTCACATTCTTTTGCAAGATTATATTAGGCTGCTTCAAAGAAAGAATCAAAAACACTACTCTAGCATGTTGAACACTACATTGCCTAACATATGTTTTCCTTAAAATTTATTAGAAATTTATTCTAGTAGTTTTTTCCATTGGATATCAATTGTATCTGACTAGAATCATAATATTTTTTTACCCTTGACCAGGAGTTGACGTGGAGGGAGGACGGGTTGGAGCAAGAGCTGGGAAGAACACACAGGCCTAGAGAATGATTGTTCCTACTTATTACGAGTTCGGCTTACATCAGAATAGCATTATGAACGTCACCTTAGACCTATTTTTCTCCTAGTAGGAAATGGACAATAGTTTCAAATGCACTTGCACTTCACCATGAGTTGTTGTAATGGTTCACCGACGGAAAACCAAGTTGGAATGTTGCCGCATATTACACAATTGAGAAGAAGCGACTTCATGATACATGCATTCTACATATAACTTAATTAGTGGTGCAATCCTTTTCGAGGTTCTCTTACCTTCACATCTCATTGAGAACATTCTTGAAGAGATCATTAAAATTCTCCCATATGAGAAATTTACATAAAATAGTATAACACTTACTAGGAATTTGAAGTGGTGCAAGTAGTTAGATTTATTATTCTCACGACTCCCGGAATAAAATCAAATTAAACAGAAAACCTTCTACCAAAGTAAAGCATTACATTATACTGGATGAAAAGGTGTACGAAATTCATTTCAGTTGATTTGTAACAAATTTATATATGTTTCCACACAATATTGTCCGTCCATATACCATACTTTGCACCATATAAACTATGAGAATCTTATTTGGGTCATATAGATGATCATAAAAGTGCACTCTCCCCAAAACCACTAGACTAATGTTAAAAATAAAACATAGACATGACAACAATGAACACCACTTAGAAAGAAAAGGTGTTATTAGTAAAATGCTTTTAGACACTTTTTGAAAAACTGCTAATAATAAACAAAAACGAGGAAACTTACCATTTTGCCAAATGACATTGATAGATTTTAAATTATTTTTGGTGTAGCATTTTTCAATAATTTCATCCAAATATATAGGCACGGCACCTTCTGTTTAGAGTAGGTAATTTACCTTATCTCATGTCACCTAGGTACTTTATCTACTTTATGTATTTAGTCCTCACCCCTATGTGTGTAATAGTTATTTTTAATCTTATTTAGATATTAAGAGATATTATCTAGTTGTTAGGTATAGTTCCTTCCCTTGATCTATGGTAATGTGACTAGTGCTTTTCTAATCTATTCTTGCTAGGTTTTGATGACTAGTATGCCCTGTTGACTGGTCCGTAGATTGTTTTTGCCTTGCCTATTAAGACGGCCCTTTGCATTAGATTGGCCAGCTGAGTTTTTTCCATAATAATATATGATATTGCTGCTCATTTGTTTGCAAAGGTTTTATGTAAATTTATTCTGATGAATTATTTTCATCTTATTGATCATGCCGGTGTTTGACTAGCATCTATGTTCTTTGCTTAGTATGATCTGGTTATCGTTTATTTCATGGTATCAGAGCAGGAGATTGTTGTTGACATCCGTCTGTAAGATTTATTTTGTAAATAAAATCTTTGTATATTCATATATTTAGGATTTGGTCATATTTTGTTGTTGCATGCATTTTTATGCAAACACCCATTAAAATACTTAGCCCCTGGTCATATGGTATGGTCATAGGCTTAAAGCTTGTGATTCCTACTAGTAGGTGCTTGACTTAAGCCCCCTTTAATTTTATTTGTGGCCAAGGCAACAACAATTTATTGTGTTTTAGTGTCAACTAAAATAAATAACAGAGCAAAATATTAAAAGCTTGTAACTTGATCGGTAACTCGGTTTTGAGTGTTGTTGCTTGCTTTTTCATGATATTTCCATTGGAAATATTTATTTTGAGACTTACACTATAATTATAAATTTCCAAATATGGAGGAGTGTTGTAATCAATTGTAGACGTAATTTCGGCTAAGCCCAACGTCCTAAACTTTTGGGAGTTGCATTTTGTATCTATCATGGATTCTGAGAATAACATGGTTTTCTCTGAAGAGGATATTGTAAAATTTGTGGAAGGAAATAGATTTCTCAAGAAGTGAAATTCTCTTCTACAATCACTCATTCACTATAAGGATACAATAATACACTTCCTGCAGAACAAACTTGCTAGCCTACAACATCCCCATCATATTGTGGACAGCCATATCCATGCTCCTAGTCCACTTATAGATACTGCTCCTGAACCCACTAACATTGATCTTTCAGTCTTTGAGTTTGTTCCTGCTCTTGATGCTCATACACCTATGAAGCTTGTTACTGCATGTTTTTCCACATCTGTGCCTATTATAGTACCACATGTTGTGTATCCTACTTCTGCTTAGTTGCATGAATTTTTTAAGACACATACCACTGCATTCAATTCTCGCATGCTCCGTTCTATGGGTCTCACTAGCGAAGTCATTGGCAGACATTCACAGGGTATTGTTTCCTCTATTCCACATGTTAAGTGGAATTCTCGTCATGAAATTGGTTTTCGAGTAGATACTTCATTAGGATTACACATTGAAAGAGATCCTTTTTTTCGCTCGACTCTTTCTAAGGATCATGGGCAACACATGAGTTCTGCACCTTCACTCGGGCTTGAGAAACCTAAGATTTCAGCTGTCAGACATGATCAACCTGACACACATTCTGATGTTCCTTTGCATGCACCCATTGTGCATTTTACACCAAGTTATACGCAGGTATCTTCTTCATCTATCCTTGTTTATTTGGGGTGGATATCTGATCAATCGTGGTGGCGACATAGGCATTCGTTGAGATGACTCTACAGGTGTGGCTCCTCCACCATTCGACCTCTTGCTCCACTTTCTATACCTTCTGCATTGTGATGCTTCTTGTTTTGAGAATTTTTCTTTAGTAGGTGTAGTGTATCTCTCTTGTTTGTTGAGAGATTTTGTAACTGTAATTTCGACACTTTTGGCATGTTGACAGTATCTCTTATAGGGGATCTATTCTGGTGCATTCTAGTG
>JAHRHJ020000501.1:0-68291 GCA_019776745.2 Taxus chinensis | reverse complement strand
ATATTTATAGGGAGTTCGATTTCGACCTGTCAATAAAAAGGGTACTTTAGTAATATATTTTTGTCAGGAAGTTCCCTAGATCATCTCAAAGTGAGGGTTTAAGTTCACTGTTGTCTCCCAAGGAATATATAATTCTGCAGGTTACGATATAATGTTTTATTGTTAAAAAAAATTATTTAAAACATCCAAATATATGTTAATCCTATGTTTATTTATTTTTTTCACTGTAAATGAAAAACTAAATAAGAATAATTATGAAAGAAAAGAAGAGATGAACCATGCCTGGAAAAATTACTATTCGTAGTGCAAGAGGTTTTCTAGGCAGGTTTACCCGTATTCTACTAGGCTTCTACTCTCTTTTAGCATTCCATCAAATAGTTCATGTGCATCCACAACCCCTCCATGACGAAAAATTATTTTACATTCTCATGACCTAAAAAAATCCATTTTAATAGCCAATGCTTAGATGGGTTGCCATGAACCATTTTGTTTCCATCATAAAATTTCCTCCTCCTCTGCCCCTAATTGCCCCTCCTCCATCAGAATAATATTGTGCCAATGGTGCAATGTGATCAATTTGTGAGGGAGGCTGATATCCAAAGGAAATTTTTTATCCATCTCTTTGGTTGACAGCGTAACTATAATAATGGATAGATATCTCAGGGTCTCTAGCGGAAGAAGACCTTGCTCTAAAGGTTCCCATGTGTTAGTGATGACAATCAATACAGAAGTACTAATTTGATGCATATCAGGTATCCTTTTCTTTATCATCGATGTTATAGTCATGACCTTATTGATAGCTCTTCCCACACCTTTGATGATAACTTTGGCTGACCCTTTATCCTTCTAAAGTAATCTAGTGTACCTTGATATTACTGCATACATCTATTCAACCATCTTAACATTAACACCCACATGAAAAGATCTAAACATGGGTATGTCAATATCATCTTTAAATTTTATTTTTTTAAAACATAAGCTTTATAAATTTCCAACCATGAACAAAAAAAAAAGAATCGAGGGGGGGAAGAATTGTTTTTTTTCTTACCATCATATGGCCACTTGCATTTCAATCTCTATTCACACACATACATGGGCTTTATTGTTCAAATTTGGTATAAACAAAATCTTCATGGTTTGAAACCCACCCATTTCATGCATGGCCACCAAAATCTCATCGTTTCCTCAAGAATTAGATATACATTTCCATTTTCCTTGAAAGTGACACACTTTTAGTCATACACTAAACCTTCAAGTCCAACACCCATAATCATAGTGACCATTTAATGCACCAAAAACATCCACAGTGAATCCATCTGGAGAGAGACAAGGAATGAGTTATGACATAAAATACTTGTTCTAATACAGACTCATAAATTGATCCGAATAAATTATTTTTTATATAGTAGAATAAGGAAATATTTTAGTTACAGATTTAACTCTATACATAGGGGTGTTTTTACCCAAAAGGGATATTGGTATTAGGATGGCTACTAGCAGAGATCTCCGGCTAACACAACCCCCCCTTTACGCTACCCTCACTGCAACTATCCATTTTTTGCTAAATTTACAATGTTAACTTGGTTTCACTGTGGTCAAAGCCTACAAAAATAAAATAATGTGCATGAATTATTATGCAAGGAAAGTGATAGGTTTGAATAACTGCTTAGGAAGGGAATTCCGTGCCTTGACCTATCAGGTAGACCTAGCCTTCACCTATGTGTTTCCGTTAACTTCAACCTACCCTCATTACTTCTCTACCAATGCAAGAAATGTCCAACCACTTCATAAAATATATACTTTTTTTACACACACACACACATATCTGTGTCTGTGTGTGTGTGTATGTATACATACATACAGGTATAATAAAATAAAACAAAATTTTCATGTTTTTATTGGTGTCCTTTCACTATCATTTGTCATTGTACAGAAACATATTCAAAACATAAAATATGCTATTTTGATTGGGTAGATTCATCCTAATATTATTTCATTTAGAAAATAAAATTACGGTAATTATTGACATCTTATTCAAAAAAAATCAAATTATAACACTTATTACTATAATAGTATACATACTAATATGGTTTTTTCTCCTTCAAAGGTAAAGGGCCCTTTACGTATCGAGAAAATAGACAACTAAAATATGAAATAATAGATGAATTAAATTTTTGTACATATGATTAAACAAAATTAAATATGTTATATGAGAGAAAACATTATATGAAAGAGAAATGGGGGGAGAGAGAGAGAACTAATTTATATACTAATATAGTTATTTCGAAATGATATTTTTGTAATTATAATTTCTAGTAACATACATAAAAGTAAATAAGACCTTATAATAACAAACGATTATTAGAATAGCTTGACATGTTACATTCAAATAATAAATAGAGAAAGCTTACCAAATCAAAATTGAATCTAGAATACCACATTAGCACGAAGAGTTCAAACACTAATTACCCATATTTGGATGTAGTGTATATTCCATATTTATCATTCTCCATGATACCATAAATGAAACATGTTATTGGTATCATTGTTATAGGAGATACCATAGGGTCCTTTATTAAACTAAATGATAAATCATATGATCAAACTCTTAGACATTGGGTAGAAATTAATATGCAAATAAGAGATAGACATTGGGTTAAAAGAATTGACTACAAGGGTTTAGCCTTTAGATTTCGGCGTTGCTTCCAAACTGGGCATCTCTTGGATGAGTGCGAGCACTCCAAGCATAAGGGAAAACCTGTGTGGTGGAAGGGAATTTATTCCAGAACATCTTATGCTTAAGCCACATTCAGATTTGATTGAGGAACCATATAACCCATCTCGAGTAAACACTCCCCCTATTCAAGAGAAGGAGCCACTTGTCTCTACTGGGATAGCTCAAGTTTCATCTACCCAAGAGCTCTTTATTAAATCTACAACAAATTGTTCTCTGACTCTCGTTGAGGGTGACATTCCTATCAAAAAAATTTAATTCTTTCTTCTGATCTTTGTAGATGATGGTAATTAGGATTGGGTAGTGATCTAAATGAGGAAGAAAGAGCATAATAAACTAAAACCCACCATCGTTGTGGACAAGGATTGAGTTATATCTTGCATTTTATTTTTATCACTTTATCTTGGCTAGGGACCTTCTATTTGTGGGTTGTTGTTCTACTATAGACAAGTTGTCGTTTTGTTGTGGACTTGTGTTGTTGTTGGAAACTTCTTATAAGTTTGGCTTCTTCTTTTTTTTATGTCATATTGTATATCTCAATTGTTAGATGTTTTTTCTTCTATGCTCTCTTGTTGTATCTAGTTTTTGACTATTTGTATGTATTGGGGTATGGCTCCCATCAAAAAACCATTTAATAATAGTAAAATAAATAAATTAGAAATCTTCAATATTATATATTGATAATTGCATGGGCATAGAATTACATTAATAATATAGTTGGCATATAGTATAACCCCACTTAGAAATGAGGTGATTAAGGAAATTAATATTAAACCTCCACTTGAGAGAGGACAAAATTCATTAGTATGTTCATTTCCAAATTCTACTTTTATTGTTTTAACATGTACTTACATTCACAAGTGCCTTGATCTAAGATTGAATCCTACTATGGAAAGACATTCAAATGCTAGCAAAGCTTCAACATCATGTAAAAAGAGGATACAATACAAAGAAAATTAGTATGTGCCTTAACATATGTATGGATGGACCTCAAATCCTAATGATCACCTTCTTCTAATCTTACAATGTCCCCAAATAATGCAAACTATAGGCATCCATAAGTGGTTCAAAAGACAAATCTTCTGGTCCTTGGTAAATAACTAACACAAACATCAATTATTGACTTTTCCAAAATAGAGAGTCATGGAGATAATCGATTACGTCATTTTATTACATGTGTGGGTCATCTAAGTGTCCTCATAAGAATCTATGAAGTTCATGATAATATAGCATTAGTGGAAAGTTTTCTATCATAGATAAAATGTGATTTACAAAAAAAATGTCACTTAGTGGAGGTGGAAAATTTTTATTGGGGAATACAAACAAAAAATTGTTATCTCATATAAAGCTAAAGCTAGATGTTGAGTCAATCCACAAAATCTTCTCATGATTTTTCATAATAAGTATGTTTTCCTTGCATTGACAACTAAATAAAATGAACCAAAACCGAATGCTACTCATGAAAGACATGAAATGCTAAGCAAACTTATAACATTACTAAAATAAGGATAAAATACACATTATATTCCTTTCGATATGTATGGATGGAGATAAAATCCAAGAATCACCTTCCTCAAGTCCCGCAATAATGCCCCTAAAAGAATGCACACTCTAGGCATCTAGAAGTGGTTCTTAAGAGAAACCTTTTGGTAGGTAGGAGAAACAACAACACATACTTCAATGAGTAATTTTTCCAAAATAGAGGGTAATGGATATGAACAATTAGATCGTTTAATTCCAAGTGTGGGTCATCTAGCTTTTCCCATATGAATCTATAAATACAATGATGATAGAAAATCAACAACAAATATTTTCTCATAGCTAAAACGTGATTTAAGGAGTAAATGTCATTTAGTGTAGGTGGAAATTTCTATTTTGGCACTATAGATAAAAAAAAATTGATTTCTCATATAAATATATAGCTACACCTTTAGGTTAATCTATAAAATACTCTTATGTTTTATCATAAGAATGATGGTTTCCAGCTGGTGGAAGCAATCTCAATGTTCCAAAAATGTCAATTTTCTACATTATTAGGATGTCAAGGATGATATATTACAATCTACATTTTGAGGCCCCAAATTGATAGCGCACATGTGTTTGGGTATGATGGTACATAATACCATACTTTTCATTTTATACCACAAATATCCCTATACTTCTCGACTACAACGATCTCTGGATGTCTCTTTAGAGCTGGAAGAGCGAAAAATTATCAAAGATTTATAGAAATTCTCTTGGAATCAATGACACCTTTGAATTTTTCATAAAAACCCATAGCTAAGAATTAGGTCAATCTATAAAATACTCTCACCTTTTCTCCCAACTAGTAATGGTTTTATCATGATGGCATCAAACAAAACGATACAAAAAGTAATTATTTACTTTAATGTTAGGGTGATATTTTGTCATCCTAACCATGTGGTACCAATTTGACACCAAACAAATATACGGGTGGGATGGTAGAAACTATTAGAGGTGTCATTTTCTACCCAAGCTTCCTAATCAATTCTTAACTGCATCAATTTGATGATATCTTTGAACAACTATGAGAGATAAAAACTTTCAAAATTTGATAAAATATAAAAATGAGAGATAAAAACTAATCATAAAAATTTTATATAAAATATGTCATAATCTATAGCACCTACGAATGTATTTTATAAATTTAGATATGGGAATTAGTTCAATGTATAAAATCCTCTCGTGGTTTCTACAAACACATGCTAGTTTTCTCTTGCTGGTAGTGAATGCAATGTCACAAATAGTATAAATTTGCTTCATTGTTAGGATAACATGATGATAGTTTGTAGTAAAAACATGATGACACTTAATTGATAATGCACACAAATCTATATGGGTTGTTAGATGCTACTAGAGGTTTCAATTTTATGCTCAAACATCCCAATCCATCTCAACTACATCATTCAATGATTGTCTCTCAAGATCCTTGAGAGTTTAAAATTATCAAAATTTTATGGGAAAGTTCTCACAATTTCTAGAACCTATGAATGCTTCATCTAGTATGAGATTTGGGCATGTCAATCTATAAAATTCATTCTTGGTCCTCCCTAATCCTTAGGATTTTTTGAAGTGGCAACAAACACAACAATGGAAAATATATCAATGAGATAGGACATGAAGATCATGTGAAATACATGCACATGGACAAAATTTACATTCTTAATGAAAAATGTGAACAAATCCAAATAATGTCAAACAAAATAACTCAAGAGAACATATGAAAATGGTCAACTTATAGAATAAAAATGAAAAATACATAAAGAAGTGTTATACACTAATTCTTACTTATTCTTATCCTTACTTAGAATTACAAATTGTAATTAATTTCTAGACTAAATTTAGATATCACATCTCTTTTCGAACATATCTTGCAATTGCTAGTTTATTTATGCCTAATATGCATACTAACAACAATTGATGGGAAACAATCGAAAGTACATTTTAAAGACCACGATTGAATAAATCTTAACTAGGAAATTTACTAGTGAGCCTCCACGAGGGACGAGCAGAGATTGGAAATTTTCTAGGGACAGTCAATCCATACATTTCATGCATGTTAACCTCACCCTCCACAGTCCAGTGAAAACAATGTATCAGTTGAGCTAGTGTTAACTCAGTAACAAGAAGCCCCATTGGAATCCCATGGCATCCCCTTCTTCCCGTTCCAAATGGAAGCAATTCGTAGTGCTGCCCTCTTAAGTCGATATTTTTCCCAATAAATCTCTCTGGTTTGAAGTGGTACAGATCGTCCCAACTGCTTTCATCTCTTCAAATGGCCCATATATTCACAAACAGCCTTTTTCTTGTAGGAATATGATATCTACCCACATTGCAACCCTGAGTGGACTGATGTGGTAGGAGTAACGGCCCTGGTGGATGCAATCGAAATGTCTCCTTCACTACACATCACAGATATTCACAATTTTTTATATCGCTCTCCTTTAATAAACAATTTCTGTCCAATCCGACTACCGATTCAATTTCTTGTTGTGTTGTTGCCATCACACAGGGGTTTCTCAGCAGCTCACGCATTGCCCATTCTACTGTGGTGGACGATGATTCTACTCCACCAATTAACATATCCTGAAAAATGGTTCACATCAGAGATATTGTTGGACTAGCTAGTATTATTCACGATAAGAGGTTAGCTACTCTACTCTTACCAAGATCATTGCTTTAATGTTGAGCCGCGTGACTTTCATTTTGGAAGAATGGTTGCCGGCCTCGGACATGTCGAGAATAATGTCAACAAGGTCTTTCATGCCACGTTCTTCCTCTGCTTTCTGGTTTCTGCGATTAATGTGCTCATCGATCACTTTCTCAGCAAACTCATCGTATATTTGGTGGAGGGATTTCATGCGACGGCGGAGGCCTTGCAAGTCTATGTATTTGAGAAGGGGAATGAAATCTGCGATAACAAAGGCACCGGCAAGAGCCATTATCTCGCCCAGTATTTCCTTAAATTTTCGGCCTCCTCTCAATTCATGGTCGGAGAATGGTCGGAGTATGGAATTAGATATGCTCGAGGTGAAGGAATCAGGTTGATGGGCTATATTGACGTAGATTGGGCAGGTAGTACAACGAACAAGAGGAGCACTTCAGGGTGTTGTTTCAGTTTGGGATCAAGAATTGTATCTTGGTTTAGCAGGAAGCAAAATTTTGTGGCTTTAAGTTCAGCAGAGTCAGAGTACATAGCAGCTAGCATGGCAACATGTGAAGCTATATGGCTTCGGAAGTTGCTAGTAGCTTTGTTTGGTCAGAAGGTTGAGACTACGGTGATACACTACGATAATCAGAGTTGCATCAAGTTACCTGAGAATTTGGTGTTTCATGATAGGTCAATACATATAGACATCAAGTATCACTTCATTAGAGATGGTGTATAACGCGGGGTTGTTAAGCTACAGTTTGTACCTACATATCAGCAGGTAGCAAACATTCTGACAAAGGCATTGGGGAAGGCAAAATTCATCTTCTTCAGAGAGATGTTGTGTGTCATGCAGAACAGCTTCCTCACTAAGAGGGAGTGTTAATCTTAGTAGCTTGGACATCTGTTTGTCCTCACCCGATATAGCAGCATTTGTTATGGGTAGTTTGGACAGCTATTCGTTCTAGCCTAGAATTTAGAAAAATAGTTGTTTTTGTCAAACAAATATTGTTAGGATAAAAACAATTGTTATTTAATATTGACTCCTTTTAGGTGACACCTCATAACCAAGGTTGTTAATGGTTATTGAGTTTTCTTAATCTCAGCCGTTCATTTGTATTAATCTCGGCCGTTGATTTTCAATGAGAGTAGTATATAAGGGGGTCATTGGGTCATTTGTAACAACGGAGTTTTTAGAGAAACTTGCAGTGTTAGCAAGGGCACAGTGATAGCGTTTAAGATAGCAGTGGAGGAATATCAGCAGGAGGATTAGGAGATTGTCGGAGCTCTGCTAGTAAGAGGCAAGCAGTATTTGTATCTCTTGATTTGTTGAAGTTTAATATATTTCTCATCTGTAGTATTAGTTTTCCCTATGGGGTTTTTCCAGGGACAATTGTCTGAAAATATTGTGTTCACCTTGTTGGGTATTTTTTATGTGTTTGTATTTGTGAAGTTACAGTTGTGTTATTTTCCAATATTTGTTGATAAAATAATCTTACAAGGTAGGAGGTTAATAATCAGTAACTGTAATAGATTTTTCACAATGTGAAAGATGCGGTGGTCACCGTCCCTACTTATTTTAATGATGCACAGAAGAGGGCCATGAGAGAAGCTTGTAAAATTGCAAGACTTAACACCATGCACATCATCAACGAACCCACCACTGCCGTAATAAGTTATGGATCCATAATGAAGGAGGAGAAGAAGAAAAAAAACATTGTCATCTTCGACCTCAGGGGAGGCACCTTCGATGTTTCAGTTGTTAGGGTTTGGAGACATAAAATTGAGGTGAAAGCGGTCGGAGGGGACACGCATTTAGGAGGGGAAGATTTGAACAACATGCTGCTCAATTATTGTATTGGAATTTTTAACCACAAATACAAAATTGATATGAGATCGAGCGGCAAAGCTTTTCGTAGGCTTCATGCGGAGTGCATGATGGTGAAAAGGAATTTGTCAACTGCAGTCGAGACTGTTATCGAGATTGACTGCCTCTATCAAAAAAATGATTTAACTAGAATATTGAGAGTAGGGGAATCAGAATGGTGAGTTGAAAGAGGAGGTATACATAGAACAACCAGAAGGCTTTGTAGCACACAGCAAAGAGACCCACGTGTGTAGATTGAAGAGAGCATTGTATGGACTCAAGCAGGCTCCTAGAGCATGGTATGAGTGCATTGATAGTTACTTGCAAGAAATGGGCTTTGTGAAGAGTGAGGTAGATGCTAATCTCTACTACTTGGTAGTTGGAGGTGAGATTCTCATTCTTGTCCTATATGTAGATGGCTTGTTTCTTACAGGTTCACTGGGGCTCATAGAAGAATGTAAGAGGGATCTTGCAGCGGAGTTCGAGATGAAGGATTTGGGACTCATGCACTACTTTCTAGGCATGGAGGTATGGCAGAAAGATGGAGAGATTTTCCTTGGGCAAGGGAAATATTGCATGGAAATCTTGAAAAGGTTCAGGATGGAAGATTGCAAAGCCATGTCTACACCCATTATCATGAATTGGAGGAAGGTAGACACATCCAGGGAGAAGGATGTAGACCCCACCTTTTATAGGTAGTTGATTGGTTCTCGCATGTATTTGGTCAATACCAGGCCAGATATAGCTTTTGCAGTTAACTCTCTTAGTCAGTTCATGGTGGAGCCAAAGAGAGTGCATTGGACTGCGACAAAGCATGTGCTGCGTTATTTGCGAGGTACAATCGAGTATGGAATTAGATATGCTCGAGGTGAAGGAATCAGGTTGATGGGCTATATTGACGTAGATTGGGCAGGTAGTACAACGGACAAGAGGAGCACTTCAGGGTGTTGTTTCAGTTTGGGATCAAGAGTTGTATCTTGGTTCAGCAAGAAGTAGAGTCAGAGTACATAGCAGCTAGCATGGCAACATCTGAAGCTATATGGCTTCGGAAGTTGCTAGTAGCTTTGTTTGGTCAGAAGGTTGAGACTACGGTGATACACTACGACAATCAGAGTTGCATCAAGTTGACTAAGAATTTGGTGTTTCATGATAGGTCAAAACATATAGACATCAAGTATCACTTCATTAGAGATGGTGTACAGCGCGGGGTTGTTAAGCTACAGTTTGTACCTACAGATCAGCAGGTAGTAGACATTCTTACAAAGGCATTGGGGAAGGCAAAATTCATCTTCTTCAGAGAGATGTTGGGTGTCATGCAGAACAACTTCCTCACTAAGAGGGAGTGTTAATCTTAGTAGCTTGGATAGCTGTTTGTCCTCACCCGATATAGCAGCATTTGTTATGGGTAGTTTGGACAGCTATTTGTTCTAGCCTAGAATTTAGAAAAATAGTTGTTTTTGTCAAACAAATATTGTTAGGATAAAAACAATTGTTATTTAATATTGACTCCTTTTAGGTGACACCTCATAACCAAGGTTGTTAATGGTTATTCAGTTTTCTTAATCTCAGTCATTCATTTGTATTAATCTCGGCCGTTGATTTTCAACGAGAGTAGTATATAAGGGGGTCATTGGGTCATTTGTAACAAGGAAGTTTTTAGAGAAACTTGCAGTGTTAGCAAGGGCGCAGTGATAGCGTTGAAGATAGCAGTGGAGGAATATCAGCAGGAGGATTAGGAGATTGTCAGAGCTCTACCAGTAAGAGGCAAGTAGTATTTGTATCTCTTGATTTGCTGAAGTTTAATATATTTCTCATCTGTAGTACTGGTTTTCCCTACGTGGTTTTTCCAGGGACAATTGTCTGAAAATATTGTGTTCACCTTGTTGGGTATTTTTTATGTGTTTGTATTTGTGAAGTTACAGTTGTGTTATTTTCCAATATTTGTTGATCAAATAATCTTACAAGGTAGGAGGTTAATAATCAGTAACTATAATAGATTTTTCACAATGTGAAAGATGCGGTGGTCTCCGTGCCTACTTATTTTAATGATGCACAGAAGAGGGCCATGAGAGAAGCTTGTAAAATTGCAAGACTTAACACCATGCACATCATCAACGAACCCACCGCTGCCGCAATAAGTTATGGATCCATAATGAAGGAGGAGAAGAAGAAAAAAAACATTGTCCTCTTCGACCTCGGGGGAGGCACCTTCGATGTTTCAGTTGTTAGGGTTCGGAGACATAAAATTGAGGTGAAAGCGGTCGGAGGGGACACGCATTTAGGAGGGGAAGATTTTAACAAGAGGCTGCTCGATTATTGTGTTGGAATTTTTAACCACAAATACAAAATTGATATGAGATCGAGCAGCAAAGCTTTTCGCAGGCTTCGTGCGGAGTGCGTGACGGTGAAAAGGAATTTGTCAACTGCAGTCGAGACTGTTATCAAGATTGACTGCCTCTATCAAAGAAATGATTTTCATGTCAAGATTAGTAGGGCCAAATTCGAGGAGCTCAACGCCGCCTTGTTCCAAAAAACCATTGGAATCCTCAAAGAATTCTTTAAAGACGCCAATATGATCAAGGCATGGATGGCATGCTCACGGTGTCCATGCAGGACATGAAGACGAAAGAAAGGAATCAGATTGTCATTAACTGTAATGAAAGCGAGACAAGGACGATTGGCAAAGAGGAAGTGGATCGATTGGTGGCCTGGGCACGGAGATTTCGAATGAAGGATGAAGTTGAGGAGGAACGCATCGTCGCCAAATATGAATTCCAGCGTTATATACGCAAGATGAAGATAAGGGTAAATGAGGCCCGGACTCGAGGAAATATAGGGGAAAACGTTGCCCAAGATATCATACTCACTCTGAATTCTTATCAGCAATGGTTGCAGAATCACTCTCCGTCTCCCTCTCCACACAAATTGCGACACAAATTCTGTGAATTGCAAGAGAAATGTGGCAATGCCTTGAAAAATGGCAGGGGGAAGTTTTGTAAATTACCAGATGTATGGAGAAGATTGCGAGACAAATTTGGTGAATTGCAAGACAAATGTGGCAATGCCTTGACAGATGGCAGGGTGAAGTTTTTTAAATCACCAGATCTATGGAGAAGATTGCGAGACAAATTCGGTGAATTGCAAGACAAATATGGCAATTTCTTGAAAAATGGCAAGGGGAAGTTTTTTGAATCCCCAGATCTATATGACCCTCTCATACCGCCCACTTTTTGTTGAGAGAATCTTTTATCATGTTGAATTTAATATAATAGAAGATCTTTTTCATCAAAAAAATTTGGGTTTTGATATATGATTCCAGTTTTTTTGGTTTTTTTTTGAGTTTTGATATATGGTAGGATATCATGATGATAGTTTGTAGTAAAAATGTCACGACACTTGATTGATAATGTACACAAATCTATATGGGCTGTTAGATGCTATTAGAGGTTTGAATTTTATGCTCAAGCATCCCAATCCATCTCAACTACATCAGTCAATGATTGTCTCTCAAGATCCTTGAGAGTTTAAAATTATCAAAATTTTATGGGAAAGTTCTCACAATTTCTAGAACCTACGAATGCTTCATCTAGAATAAGATTTGGGCATGTCAATCTATAAAATTCATTCTTGGTTCTCCCTAATCCTTATGATTTCTTGAAGTGGCAACAAACACAACAATGGAAAAAATATCAATGAGATAGGACATGAAGATCATGTGAAATGCATGCACATGGACAAAATTTACACTCTTAATGAAAAATGTGAAGAAATATAAATAATCACAAACAAAATAACTCAAGAGAACATATGAAGACGGTCAACTTATACTCATAGAATAAAAATGAAAAATACATAAAGAAGTGTTATACACTAATTCTTACTTATTCTTATCCTTACTTAGAATTACACATTGTAATTAATTTCTGGACTAAATTTAGATATCACATCTCTTATCGAACATATCTTGCAATTGCTAGTTTATCATACTAACAACAATTGATGGGAAACAATCGAAAGTACATTTTAAAGACCACGATTGAGTAAATCTTAACCAGGAAATTTACTAGTGAGCCTCCACGAGGGACGAGCAGAGATTGGAAATTTTCCAGGGACAGTCAATCCATACATTTCATGCATGTTAACCTCACCCTCCACAGTCCAGTGAAAACAATGTATCAGTTGAGCTAGTGTTAACTCAGTAACAAGAAGCCCCATTGGAATCCCAGGGCATCCCCTTCTTGCCGTTCCAAACGGAAGCAATTCGTAGTGCTGCCCTCTAAAGTCTATATTTTTCCCAATAAATCTCTCTGGTTTGAAGTGGTACGGATCGTCCCAAATGCTTTCATCTCTTCCAATGGCCCATATATTCACAAACAGCCTTGTTCTTGTAGGAATATGATATCCGCCCACATTGCAACTCTGAGTGGACTGATGTGGGACGAGCAACGGCCCTGGTGCATGCAATCGAAATGTCTCCTTCACTACACATCACAGATATTCACAATTTTTTATATCGCTCTCTTTTAATAAACAATTTCTGTCCAATCCGACTACCGATTGAATTTCTTGTGAGCAACTCGAGAGTGCAGAGCTTTTTCATTTGCCTCCAATAATCTCCATACGAGGCATATGCCACGTCTTTTCCGTCGTAGGCTAAGTAAATTCGAGCGGAAACAGTTGGCCTGTCGGCGAAGAGGCGATCATGAGTTTTGAGAAACTCTTTGGCCATGGCAGGAGAGGAGACCACAACGGTGGGGATGGAGCCGAGGCGAAGAAACATGACGGGGCCGTATTTCTTTGCGAGGGCTGCCAGAGACTGATGAGGGAGGTCTCCGAGCTGATGGAGATTCCCCAACAGAGGCCATGGACGTGGTCCAGGGGGCAACGTCCCATGCTCACCCGGACGCTTCTTAACAATTTTGTAGAGAATGAATACACAGGCGAGGAAAAGCGCGAGTCCCGTAGCGGGAGCTTTAACTAGAATATTGAGAGTAGGGGAATCCATATGGGCATCTGGTGTGTTTTGTAAAGGGGGTACGCGTGGGTATTTATAAAGAAGCATATCTAAGCAAAGAGTTGGGCTCGGGACCAAAAACGTGGAAAAATTGACCCACGAATTTTTCGGAGGACATTCGGCATTGTTTTACTTTAATGCTCCCACATTGTGAAATTGTCCGGCATTCATGTCAGACCTCAAAATATCAATATGCAGAATTTCCGAAGCTTTTTACATACAGAATATTATGTGTGTTTTGTTTCCTGTGGCTTATTAGCAGATACTCTCTACTCCTATTACTCCAAAAAAAAATGAAAGATAAACGTGGCATCACTATTGCGCAAACATATGTGGGCCGATTTTGGACGTTTGCAGCGTTTTCAACCATCTATATCTTAGTAATTAGCACATTGAAATTATTTGGAACATTTTAAACATTTTCTGGAAAAATGAGATTGTTTAAATTTTGTGGAAGACTGAAACTGACATTGACTTTGGCGAAAGGGATTCAAAGAATGATGATGTTTGTAGTTTCATTGAAGTTTTTGAGACCACAAAATTTTGCATGGGTTTTACATAAGCATTTTGTGGAGGAGTGAAAATGACATTGTTTAAATTTTGTGGAAGAGTGAAAATTACATTGATTTTGGCGAAAGGGATTCAAAGAATGATGATGTTAGTAGTTTCATAGAGCACAAAATTTCTCCTAGGTTTTACATAGAGAATTAAATATGTTTTTTGTTTCTTTGTATATACGATGTGGCTTATTATTAAATATTATATACTCATTTGTATTAAGATATTTTTATATTTTTTGGGGTAAAAGAAAACACAACTAATCACTACAAGATAATGGGTTTGGTATCAACATCTTTTTCACAATTTATTTGTGGATGTCTTATTCAAAATTGTGAATCCAAATTTGTGGACTCCACCCACAATTATTTTGTAAAAATATTAAATGCGACAAAATTTGTGACAAAATCCACACTAAAAATCATCGCGCAAATTCCATCTATTTCAATTGTAACATTTTTCACAATTCTAATATTGTCACATATCAACAATTCAAAAAATTGTAACATTTCTCACAAATTAAACAGTCTTTAAATCTAAAATTTTAAATTGCTGATACATATCACAATAACACTGCAAAAATTATAAGTAAATCAACATTTTTAATAGTGAATATTTAGATATTTGTGACATATAATTAGTTTGAGAGTATATGAATAATCTTTTTATTCAAACTTTAATGCCAATTTTTATTGTGTATTTTGTCATTTATATTTAAAACACAAATTAAATCTCTTCAAAAAAGTGAAATAAAAAAATAAATAAATTAAATCATTAATACATAGGAAAAAATTGTTGTTATCGCGTTGTCAACATGTTTATAAGTAAGTAATACCGTAATGGTAGTTGTCATTTTTTATTTTTACACATTATGCTTGTGGTTTGTTTATTATTTATAAAATTGATGCTCTTTGGGCCATTTTATTTTTAAATTCAAGTCATTTTTAGGCCTTGCATCATTATCTTCCATGTAAATTAGGTGGCAAATTAGGTTTATTTTTTTAGTTTCCTTTATTATGGCTAAGGCGTTGTCTAAATATGATAAAACCATGATGTGCATGACCTACACAAAAAAAAGGGGCAAATGAAATGTTTTTTTTTGCATTCATTGATGCCAAACTCCATCTATGTTGTCCATGTGCACATCTAGCTGGAGCTAGCATACCCTTCTGTGCCACATCATGTTATATTGATTTCCTTCACTCTAACATCTGGCATGTATTATGTGATTTTTGTTACATTTTTCCATGCACTTCATGTTGTATTTTCATGCTAGCAATCACACATAAAACGTATGATGCAAAAGATGAAGAGGATGGATTGAAGAAGTAATACTGGAAGGAGCGGAAAAACTAGAGAGGAAGAGAGGCGATGAAGAATGATTTTGAGTGAGGGGAAGTGCAAGGGTGAGGAAAATTTTGTGGGGAACCAACAAAAAATATCTTTTTCTATAATCACATGCTTTACTTTTCAATCGTTTAAAGGAGTAATGAGGTGCAATGTGCAAGTTGTCATAGTAACGTATTTTTGAGATTTCTCTAAATGTAAGGAGTATTGCTCCATGAACATTGCCAATGTCAATAATTATTTGCAAGTTTAATTTCTTGTTGTGTTGTTGCCATTACACAGGGGTTTCTCAGCAGCTCCTGCATTGCCCATTCTACTGTGGTGGACGATGATTCTACTCCACCAATTAACATATCCTGAAAAATCGTTCACATCAGAAAGTTATTGTGTGAATAGCTACTATTATTCACGATAAGACGTTAGCTACTCTAGTCTTACCAAGATCATTAATTTAATGTTTAGTCGTGTGACTTTCATTTTAGCGAAATGGCTGCTAGCCTCGGACATGTCGAGCATAATGTTGACGAGGTCTTTTATGCCACGTAAATTCTAACAATATACAATGAATCACATCCACTTTGTTTCTCCATCTTACTTACATCCTGCAAAATCATATGAGCGTGAAATCAACGAAAAATCGCTAGCATAACATCAACCTAGGTCTAACATAATTAACATTTTTTTTTCCCATTTACATAATCATAATTTGCATTCTAGGGGAGAGGGTTAAAGACACATATTCCATCCATTTCATTTCACTTAATTTCTTCCCAAGGAGAGAGAAAGAGATAGTGAAGAGAGAGAAACACTATTTTTCTGAAAGTCCAATTCCACGCAACATGTCACAAGATAGAGTTCCAAAAATTTATTTACAAGTGTTAATAAGTTTACATGATGGTTTACTGACTTGACTAGGGTCCTACAACTTTCCTTTACATTTCCCTGCTAGTTACAAAAATGTTCAATTCAGGCTCGAAGGCTAAGAACTCACTTTCAAACGTTGTCTACCAATGGGCAAACACGACATGGGTAAGTTTCTATGTGTCCTATTAAACACCAAGAATTCATAGGAACTAACAAATTTTAGAACTGGTGAACATTTTATGACTGGCTGCCAATTTTCCGAGGCCATCAGTTGTTATTAGCCTAGTTACAAATGATCAAAAGGTAGCTCCAGGGCTAAGAAAACCACATCCAAAACTAACGTTCGATGGATGAATGCACAATGAGAAATTTCCTACAAGTTACCCTATATATGGAGAATTCATCAGATTCGACGTGACTGAGGAGTGATAAATGGGTTTCAAATGGAAATGGGTTTTTTGAAGCCACTGATCGTAATTGGTGCAGTTTGATCAAGTCAAACTGCTACAAGAGGCCTACAAAATGATTTTTCCAAACTATCAAGAAGAGTGCTTTCCCCCAAACTAAAGGTTACAATCAATTTTCTAGTAGAAATACTAGAGGTTTGCAAAGGTTTATAGGAAATTCGTTGTTCAGGGTTTGAACAGTGGTTAAAAATGAAAGAAAACTTTTTAGTTTTGGCAACATCCTAAAATTGCAAAATTAGGTAACAAGGCTCCTAGAGGAGCGTCGAAAAGAGCAAAAACAATCAATCAATGTCGATCTAAGCTTCGAAGTGACTCCTCACATAACAAGGAACATGGAAGAAACTAAACATCTCTTTTCTGGATTTACAAAAATTGCTTTGCAGGACACCAAAAATCTTGATTTATTTATGTTAACAAGGGAGCGGTCAACATATTTACAGGGAGCTCGATTTTGACTTGTCAATAAAAAGGGTTCTGTAGTAATATATTTTTGTCAGGAAGTTCCCTAGATCATTTCAAAGTGAGGGTTTAAGTTCATGGTTGTCTCCCAAGGAATATATAATTCCGCAAGTTACGATATAATGTTTTATTGTTAAAAAAAATTATTTAAAACATCCAAATGTATGCTAATCCTATGGTTCAATTTTTTTTTTGTAAATGAAAAACTAAATAAGAAGAATTATGAAAGAAAAGAAGAGATGAACCATGCCTAGAAAAATTAGCGTTCGTAGTGCAAGAGGTTTTCTAGGCAGGTTTACCCTCATTACACAAGGCTTCTACTCTCTTTTTAGCATTCCATTGAATAGTTTGTGTGCATCCAAAACCTCCATGATGAAAACTTATTTTACATTCTCATGATCTAAAAAAAATCCAATTTAACAACCAATGCTCAGATGGGTTGCCATGAACCATTTTGTTTTCATCATAAAATTTCCTCCTCCTCTGCCCCTAGGTTCCCCTCCTCTATTAAAATAATATTGTGCCAATGGTGCAATGTGATCAATTTGTGAGGGAGGCTGATATCCAAAGGAAACTTTTTATCCAACTCTTTGGTTGACATTGTAACTGTAATAATGGATACATATCTCATGGTCTATAATGGAAGAAGACCTTCCTCTAGAGGTTTCCATGAGTCAGTGATGACAATCAATCCAGAAGTAGTAATTTGATGCAAATCAGGTATCCTTTTCTTTATCATCTACGCTATAGTCATGACCTTTTGATATCTCTTCCCACACCTTTGATGACAACTTTGGTTGGTCCTTTATCCTTCTAATGTAATCTAGACTACCTTGATATTACTGCATATGTTGATTCTACCATCTTAACATTAACACCCACATGAGAATATCTAAACATGGGTATGTCAATATCATCTTCAAATTCCTTTTTTTTTTAAAACATAGGCTTCAAAAAATTCCAGCCATGAACAACAAAACAAGAATATAAGGGGAAAGAATTGTTTTTTTTCTTATCATCATATGGCCACGTGGGTGTCAATCTCTAGTCACGCACATACATGGGCTATATTGTTCAACTTTGGTATAAACAATCTCTTCATGGTTTGACACCCACCCATTTCATGAATGGCATCCAAAATCTCAATGTTTCCTCAGGAAGAAGATATACATTTCCATTTTCCTTGAAAGTGACACACTTTTAGTCATACACTGAACCTTCAACTCCAACACCCACAATCATAGTGACCATTGAAGGCACCAAAAACATCCATGGTGAATCCATCTAGAGAGAGATGAAGAATGAGTTATGACATAAAAGACTTGTTCCAATACATACTCATAAATTGATCCAAATAAATTATTTTGTATATAGTAGAATAAAGAAATATTTTAGTTACAGATTCAACTCTATACATAGGGGTGTTTTTACCCAAAAGGGATATTGGTATTAGGATGGATACTAGCAAAGATCTCCATCTAACACAACCCCCCCTTTACATTGCCCTCACTGCAACTATCCATTTTCTGCTAAATTTACAATGTTAACTTGGTTTCGTTGTGGTCAAAGCCTATGAATCTAAAATAATGTGCTTGAATTATTATGCAATGAAAGTGATAGGTTTGAATGACCGCTTAGTAAGGGAATTACATGCCCTGACCTATCAGGTAGACCTAGCCTTCCCCTATATGTTTCCGTTAACTTCAACCTACCCTCATCACTTCTCTACCAACGCAAAAAATGCCCAACCACTTCACAAAATATATACTTTTTTTACACACACACACACACACACATATCTATGTGTATGTGTGTGTATGTGTACATTCATGTTTTCATTGGTTTCCTTTCACTGTCATTTGCCATTGTACAGAAACATATTCGAAACATCAAATATGCTATTTTGATTGGGTAGCTTCCTCCTGATATTATTTCATTTACAAAATAAAATTACGCTAATTATTGACATGTTATTAAAAAAAATCAAATTATAACATTTATTACTATAATAGTATATGTACTAATATAGTTTTTTCCCGTTCAAAGGTAAAGGGCCCTTCACGTATAGAAAAAATAGACAACTAAAATATGAAATAATAGATGAATTAAATTATTGTACACATGATTAAACAAATTAAATATGTTATATGAGAGAAAACATTATATGAAAGAGAAATAGGGGGGAGAGATAGAACTAAATTATTACTAATCTACTTATTTCAAAATGATATTTTTGTAATTATAATTTCTAGTAACATACATAAAAGAAAGTAAGACCTAATAATGACAAAGGATTATTAGAATAGCTTGACACGTTACATTCAAATAATAAATAGAGAAAGCTTTCTGAGTCAAAATTGAATTTAGAATACCACATTAGTGCGAAGAGTTCAAATACTAATTCCTCATATCTGGATGTAGTGTATATTCCATATTTATCATTCTCCATGATACCAAAAATGAAATATGTTATTGGTATCATTGCTATAGGAGATACCATAGGGTCTTTTATTAAAATGAATGATAAATCCTATGATCACACTCTTAGACATTGGGTAGAAATTAATATGCAAATAAGAGATAGACATTGGGTTAAAAGAATTGACTACAAGGGTTTAGCCTTTAGATTTCGGCGTTGCTTTCAAACTGGGCATCTCTTGGATGAGTGCGAGAATACATTCAAAAGCTTGTACGTTATCTACTTCTAAATTATGAGAGGGAGGGAGAATATGTACTCTATGAATGTAGTCCTAAAAAGTGGCAGCAGTTCTGGCACTTATAACCTCAGTTGAGGTTGCCCCTTTTCGTGAGCTAGTGGAGCATCCCATCATGTAAACATCATCATCACTCTTATCATCAGCTGCATTTTCTTCTTGCTAATATTTTTCACAAGGAGCATGGGGCATGAAACATCTGTCACACCAATCAATGACCTTTGTTTCTTCCATAACAACAACTCTAGTAGCCAAAGGATCAGGCACCATTCTATTTTCTCTACCTTGGTGCTGCCTATTCCCAAATCCAACAACTCCTTTGCCTCTATCATCAATTGTTTGATGATTTTTAAATATTTCTTGGCCATGTTTCTTGTGTTGTCCTTCTGAACTCTACCCAACTCCTTTCTCAGCTCGGGCTAGCTTATAGGAGATCTCCTTGATAGCCCCTACCAAAGTTTTCACCACTTCTTCCAAATCAGCAGCCTTGCTTATCTAAGGTTTTTTTGGGTTAACCAGCTTCACACCTTCCCTCTTAAGAGGTTTTCCTATCACCTTGATATTATTCTTTATTTTTAGGGCCATAGTGAATGCTTTCCTCAAGTTGGTACGGTTCTTCTCCCTCAAGTAGTAAGTAAATTTTTTATGAAATGCATCAGTATATTTGATCAAACATGACTCATCACATGGCCTTATCCTAACAGGAAATCTCCTCAAGGTCTTATTGAATCTTGTATTGAAGTCATGTACTAACTCATTGGGATTCTTCATGATGTTTTCAAATTCTGATAGAAGAAACCTAGGGTTAGTCCTATCACCATATTCCAATCTGAATGCATTTCTCATCTTAGCCCAAGAGGCAATAGACTTATCTGGCAATGCTTTGTACCAGTCCCTTGCATCCTCTTCTAGAGTGTGAAAAAATAGTTTGATGTATACATCTTCATGCTTAATATAAAAATCTTCCATCAAATTGAGGAAGAGATTCAGATACTGGTCACCAGTAATAGCATTGTTTCCCTGGAAATTTGGAAGTTTTTTCCTTACATCTTGAGGGACTGCATTTGGATAACTAGGCATTCCCACAAAATTTATAGGTCCAAAGGTGTTTACAACAAATGGGGGTTTGGGTTGAGCCATATTGATTTGAGGAGGTGATCCTGGAGGGGTGACAAATTGATGAGGAGAAGAAGGTTCTTGGAACAGAGGAGTATAATTTTCAAAATGGATACCCCCTCAAAGGCCTTGCTTCTTGGAAATATCTATCAATCTCAGAAAAGATAGGTACAAAGTGTGAAGCAAATCTTTCAAAATCAAATGAAGGTCCTTCTCCAGCTGGAGAATTAAATTCCACAAAGAGGCTACCTGATTTAGAGTCACTTGAATGGAAATATTCAATAATGGGCTGATCACTTTCATCAATGGAGATCCCTCTCCTTGTCTGCTAATCTCCAACAGCTCTCCAAGATTTTGTTCCTTCCGATTTTGATTTTCCTAGCTCTGGAAACAATGTCCTAGTAGGATCCCTAACAAAGAAATATCTTCTCCCCTCCAACTTTGCAAATATTAGTAACAGATCTGACTTTGACAGAATTTTAAGACACTGGTACTTTTTAAGAATCAAATCAACAAGGAGTCACCAATAAGGAATTTCACCTTAGTTGTGTAGATGCACTAAATATGATCTGTCAAAGGTCTGTCAATGCAAGAAACTGGAAATGGAAAGTTTCACCCCACTTGTGTTGGTGTTGTTGACAGGCTAAATAGATGTGAATGGACTGTAAATCAATAACTCAATGAAACTCTAGATTAATAACTCCCCGGAAATGGCGCCATTAGTTTTGGTACCCAAATTTGTTCTCCTTTTCAAACCAAGCATCAACACAGATTCAACATGGAGCTTAGAGACAGATAGATCATAAGTGTATGTCATTTTGTATCCGGGGAGAAATCTAGCTGTCCCTTTGTTACTTGGAATTGTGGAGAGATGGATAGCACCTCAAAAGGATGTGATCTTATCCTAACTATTTTACATCGTGCCTTTCAACCAGGTAAGAGAACCTATTGTGTAACCTATGTTATTTGAAAGGAGATACATGTACCTTTCTTTTGCATAAATTTTATAGAGAAATCCTTGGGGGAAATATGATCAACACACCAAATCTGACTCTCACGAGTTGTCACTTCTAGATTATGGAGATATTCTCACAATAAGGCAAATGTTACTAAAGAAATTTGGAAACAGGATCTGTTCTGCATACTTTTAGTAAAAGGATTTTGGTCTAGTGTGGGTATACAGAGCAAAAATAGGGGTATTATGGATAGGATTGGTTATTGTTAAATGAATTTTGGTGGGAGGGGAGTCAGGATGGACTTGACTCACCAGATCCTTGAGAGCTTATGCAAAATGGAAAGATTCAATCAACAAAATGCCACAAAAAGCTAAATTGTTTCCTCAACTAGAATATGTGCTTCAATGGAGGCCCAGATCAATACTCTTTCACACAACCTATGGGATTCTGTCATGAAGGCTCGAGGTAGAGGACCCAATAAAGCACAAATATTTAAACCAAGTCACACTTGAGGTACACCCAGAGGCTTACAGAAAATCTCTATCAAAAAAATGAAAGAAAAGTGATTTTAAACCGTTTATCCCACTCCCAGATGAAGGCTCTTCTAAGAAATGAAATTGCAGATGCCACTAAACTATCATAAGGACTAATACCTATGTGAGTGGACCCTATTTTGGTACAAGATTGCAATAGAAACAAGAAAAAATACTCGTATGCATCCAGGGATGAAATAAATACACTTTACTCAAGATTAACACAAAATAACTCAAAGTTTGATCAAATTTATCAGCAAGGGAAAGTTTCCAGAAAAATCTCAAAGATTGTCAATGGCAGTACACTTGCAACCACCTTAACAAAATCAAATTTGACATAAAGAGATATATACATGATTCTCTAGATGGCTTCTCAAAATGGATGGGCTATGTCAAGATTTTTTTGCTGGAGAAAATCAGTCCTGATCTTTCCGAAAAATCCCAACCATTTGCACAAAAAATTTGTGCCATTTATAAAATTTCCAACAGAGCCCCTTCCTCCCAAAAGTCAAAAATTTTAAATGCACCAGTGCTTGCCATGAATCTTTTGTGATTCGTAGAATCAGATTTGCAAAAGTCTCCAAGTGCTCGAGGGAAAATCTCTTCAGTTTCTTCCCGCATTCAACTCCATTCTCGGGAAAAACACTTCTCCATCAATTCGCCAACCACTTCCACTCCATATCAATTAAATCTAACTCCTTGCGTGCTCAGGAGAAGAAAAATTGAAAATCAGATCGGGTTTGAGAGTCAGACTGTTTTAATGGTGAAATACGTCTCCAGATCTCTCCCACCAAACTTTAGATATCAAAATTAACTCACTCCTCTATTTGGCATGTAGAAAATATCAAGAAATCATGAAGACTCGCACTCCTAGGAGTTTTACAGAAAAAATGGGGGAAAATCAGATTTAGACGCTCAACACCCGTTGATCTTTGATTTTGAATATGGGTCATCCATGTGGAAGATCCAAAAATAGGCTCGTGGGATTCCTTTGACTTTTTCTTACCCTTTTTAGAAAAATGGAAAAAAATCACCTTTTGCTCCACATTTACGCTTCTAGAAAATGGGCCTGACACGTGTCCTGAGGTGGGCCCTAAAAGAAATGAGGAGAAATTATGCCATTTGACTCTCTTTTGGAAAGAGGAAAATTTTCCAAGTTTTCCCCGTAGCTCCGCCCTTGAGAAATAATTTTGACATGTGTCCCAAGTGGGTCCCAGTGGAACTGCGCTTACCCTTTTACTTTTAACTCTTTTTTCTGAAATGGAAAATTTTCTAATTTTCCTCCGCGGGTCCATACCTCCGCCGTTGACCGGGGCAAAACACTGACTATTTCCCATCAGGCTCACAGGACATTTTTGCTATTTAAACCTTTACGAAGCAAAGAGGCAAAAAGTTTGAATTTCCTCCGATGGTCCGCCTCCCCACCCCTTATGACTTTTCAGATTTCCACATGTCACCACGGTGCACCTTGTGTTGGTCCCAAAACTTCTTTACTTTGAATGAGCATGGGGTCACCACGTGTCCTATTCCGGAATAGTCTAACTAAATGCTTGAAGCTCAGTGGAAGGTGCCACATGTCATGCTCCGAGGCAGTCTCGTTTTGGTCGTTGAAAAGTGTAAGTAAAATGCAAAGTGAGCGGAGGCCTCCACGTGTTAGCCTAGCACTTCTTCAAATTGAAACTCAAGGGCTAATCCCCAAACATGCGTGGTTCCTCCATGTGTCTCCATGGTGAAACTTCAAGATGGTACCCAAAGCAGAGACCCTGAATGAGCACGAGATCACCACGTGTCCTCCCGGGGCTACTTCAAAGCCAAACCAAAAAGTTGATTCTCAAACAAGTGTTGTTCCTCCATGTGGACACATTTTAAAGTTGAGGCTTTTTATAGAATTTCTGAAGTATTAAGCTGAACCGCATCTAACCAAGAAGTGCCACATTTCCCTGTTGATTGAATGATGTAAATTTGACTAGGAGAAATGCCCGTCTAACCATAAAACACAGAGAAACACCCATTTGAGCCAGAAAATAAGGTTTTCTTCAAGGACAGAGAATTTATACTATTGCAAGGCTCAAACATGATCCTTAGGGACACATCAACTTATTTCTCCTCGATTATTTATGGAAAAAATGATAAGGAAAATAGATCTTGACTATGGAAAATGGAGGAAATGGGAAAATGCAAGTTTTGAAGGAACATAGCATGAGAGACTCAAAATACAGAATTTTTTTAGAGGAACAATGGAACCATGAGATAAATAAAGACCCAAACATGATCCTCGACCCACGAGCAGACTAAAAATGGCAACAAAGACTGGCCAAACACAATACGGTGAAGGATAAAATGACAGAGGCCATGAATCAATAAATCTTCAAGGGCACAAATGGGGCGAGACAATTATGAGCACCAACACTCCCAATGTTGAAATATTTGATGCTCGAGCCTTGTTTTTGAGCACCAAGCATCTTGTCTCACACATCACAATGCTAAGCTATTAGCTACTCAACTCCCATAGGTTGATCCCACGATGTATGCTCCTAACCTCAAACACCAAACATGAGATCATTATCAAGATTGTCTCACACCATTAAGCCATTAACTAGCCCACCATTAAAGATTGGCTGGAAGACCTAATCTCTTGATATTATTAATGTATCACTGCGAGCTATTGAAAATGACTTGAATTCAATCTTATCTTTACCTGTGTCATGACCTATGAGCTCGACTTGAAATGTCACCTCATGATATTTTAATTTAGATCAACACCTCTGTAATTTCATGCCTCTATAATTTCATCCTTTATATAAACTGATCCTCCCAGAATCCCTGGCTTATGGGCCACGTCGAGCTCGACATGCCAAACTTGACTATTATTTATCTTTCTTATAAGCTTGAATTATGCGAGTCCTCCTTGCAAGTATTACTTCCTAGATTTTGCTGACTGATCCACCAATCTTATCACCCTTCACCATGCATGATTTAGGATTCATTGAGCTCAATTTTTTGTCTTTAGCATGGAATGGGCCTATGCCGAGTTACCGGTCTCAACCATGGTGATCCGACTCACTATTCTTCCATGTGAGCTCTTAGAACAATCTCAAAGAATCCTAAAACCTCTTCATGCTCGTAGTCTTGTTTTTACCATGGTACATGAGATCTCGCCAAAGCATGTTTACAAAACTTTCCTTTTTTCTAGGATTGACATCCACCCACTGAGTTTTCCACCAACTTCTTCCTTGAGCTATTCATGAGTATACTTAGTTCAGCTGACCAAATGAGTGACGACCCCCCTATTTTCCTAAGTACAATGGCATTTTTTTCCAGCTCACTACCATTCCAACGACTTGTCGACCTATGTTCTTAGCTCCCCAAGATCACCATACCCCTACGAAAATCCCAAATTCTCTAATGCCTTCAAGTTCTAAAGCAGCCCTTGAGTTTGATCTCACCAACTCACATTCAAACAACTCGCTCATGAAACCGATCCACCAAACTCCCTTATCCTGGCCATCTTGGTTCACCGAGCCACTTCTGAGCTTACTTGATCTAATATAACAACTTGGCCTCTATTCCACTATGCCTTTCACCATGCATTTATCTTTCATACACCACATTCCAACCTCCCTTTTGTTCACAGACTTGTCCGAACTGTAGCATGATAAAGCTTCAACCACGTCCTACGCTCTCCTCCTTTGTCTTTGCTGAATAATGATTTTTTCATGAGTTATCCATGAGCTTGGTCAGTAATGTTATGTTGAAGTTTTCCACTACTGAGCCTAATGAATCCCCGAATCAATCTGAGTTCATATTGTAGCTTCCTTTTATTGTTATGTACACCAAAACATCAAACCGAGCACCTTTGCACCGTCCAGTCCTGTTAGTATGTTTTTATGGGATCACTTATAATCAACCATGAGCGAGATGTGTTAACTCAACCTTTTGTGTCGTAAGGATCACCGAGCTCCTTCAACGACCAAGCCTGTGTACTCCATGTTGTGATTGATCAAATTCCAAAGTTCCGTCCTAAATTTAAACTTGATAGATCCCTCAAAATTTCCCATATTCAACTTGTTGGTGCTCAAAATAGTCTTGCCCCATTTTGCCATTAAAAATCTACAAAATTTTATGGTCTCTGTCACATTTTATCTTCCTGTATTGTGCCTGAAAATAATCCACCTTCCTTTTATTGTTGTAATCAGTCCTTTCCTAGATCGAAGATCTAGTATGGATCCAAATTTGTTTCATCGTTTCTTTGTTAATCTGAAAAGGTCTGTATTTGGGTGAAAAAACTTGGGTTGTCTCGTTCTTTCCATTTTCCACATTCGGGATTTTTTTTCCTTGTCATTTTTCCCTAAATACTTGAAAAAAGATGAATGGATGTAGCTTAGAGGAATGTATTTGAGCATTGTAACATTTCTAAATTCTCAATCCTTGGAGAAAATTTCATCTTCGGGGCTCAAATGGTCATTTTTTTGTATTTTACGGTTTGACGGGAATTTCTCCCAATAAAATTTACATCCTTGCATCAACAGGAAATGTGGCCATCTTTTGGTTGGATGTGGCTCAACAAGGTACTTCAAAATTTTTATGAATTGCCTCAACTTAAAAAACCTATCTTCGTGGAAGAACAATGCTCATTTGAAGATTTGATTTTTTGTTGGCCTTGGAGTTGTGCCAAGAGGACACATGGAGGTTTCTGCTACTTTTCCAAGACTTAGACAAAAAATTATGTAGCTAGTACTATTTGGTGGTACAGGGACACGTGGTGAGCCCACGCTCATTCAAGGTCTCCGCTTTGGGCACCATTTTGAAATTACACCATGAAGACATGTGGATGCTTCCATCAGGTCTTCCCATGCTTAGTATTTTTTCTAAATGTTTTGAGAGGCTTGGGACAAGTCGAGGGACTGACATGTTTGAGGACTGGCCCTTGATTTTTATTTTAAAGAAGCACCCGGAGAACACTTGGAGGCCTCCGCTCACTTTGCTTTTTGTTTGGACTTTTCAATGGCCAAAGGAGATTGCCTCGGACGCTAAAACATGGCACCTTCCACTGAGCTCTAATCCTTAAAACAAATTTTTTCAAGCCAGGACACGTGGTGAGCCTGATCTCATTCAAGGTCTTAACTTTTGGGGACCTTCTCAAGATGTGCCATTGTGATGCATCTGGTAGTCTAAAAATTTAAAAGGAAGGGAAGTGGATCATCGGAAGAAACTTGGATTTTTGCCTCTTAAAGGATTAAAATATCAAAATGGCCTGCAATCCCGACAAGAGAGAGGTCAACGTTGGATTTGAAAATTCAAAGGGGAGGGGGAAGCGGACCATCAGAGGTAACTTGGATTTTTTGCGTCTTATTATCAAAAGGATTAAATCATCAAAATGACCCGGAAGCCCGACAAAGGATAGTCAAAAATTTGTTCTAGTCAATGACAGAGGTGCGGACTTTAGGGGGAAATTTGGAGAATTTTCCTTTTGTGGAAAAGGGAACTAAAGCGAAAAGGGAAGCGTATTTTCCGCTGGGACCCACATCAGAGACTAGAAGTGGAAGGGCAGAGCTACGGGGAAAACTTGAAAAAATTTCCCTTTTCCAAAAAGGAGGTTAAATAGTACTATTTGGTCATGGTTCCTTTAGGACCCACCTTAGTACATGTGTCAGGATCATTTCCCAAGGGCGGAGGTCCAAAGCAAAATGTGAAAAATTTACATTTTTCCAAAAAGTTGTAAAAGGAAAAAAGGAACCCGCAGGCCCATTTCAAAGTGGATCTCCCTCGTGGATGCTCCAAATTCAAAATAGAAATCAACACAACCCAAATCTATTTCATTTTTTTAGTTTACTTTATATTCTATTCTAAAACACAAGGAAAGGGGAGTAGGTAACACTCTCCGCCCAACATTTCATCCTCTTAAGAGGAGAATCCATCCCCTTAATGGCCCCTGACCCCCAACCAAATAACCATAAGGGGTCTTTGAGAAACTTTGAAAACTTTACAACAAAATGGCTTCCACATACAACATGTATTTAAAAATATTCAACACAACAAAGAAGACATATTAAAAAAGATTGTAACCTTTTGAGAATAACACAAAGATTTGAAATAAAATCAAATGGAGCAAGGGCTATGGGAAACCACCTCCATATGCCTCCAAGTGCACAAAACAATCAACAAAAAATCCTTATCTCTCCCTTGCAAGTATGCAACAAATAACCATGATTTCCTTTTCGCTCCCCATAGGTGAAACTCCCATTCACAATCCCACCAAATACATTCCTAAAAAAACTCCATTTTCCCTCACCAATGGTCCCATAATCCCTTCTCCCACACCCAACTTAAGGTCTACTACCCAACCATCACACAAAAATCTTCTCAGACATAAACAATTTTAACAAGCACAACATTTCATACAAACAAGAATAATTAAAAAATAACAAAGGTGGAGAGTCTACCTCTCCATCAAGTTCCAATAAAATTTCAGAAGCCTCTTCAAATTAAGTCCAATAAATTTCAAAGCACTCCCAAAACTTCTAATTACCAAAAGTGAACAAGAGAGAAAATAACAAGTAACCCCCATTCCAACAAAAATTCACCAATAAATAGAAATGGGATGTGATGATGATGAGGTGGATCCATATAGGATGTCACTTCATCATTCCTCCATCCCCACACTCAAGTACACACACCAAGACCAAGAAAATCAATGCATAAGTGTAGTGCCTCTTTCCTTCGATACCTTCTGATATTGATCATGAAAATGTTAACTATATTATGGACATTGTTATAGTTTAATTTAGCATGATGTTAGATACTATACCATGGTTTTTTTTGGACTTTGATTCATACATGGTGCATGATGATTATTAGAGACATTTTAGACATTGATGTTGATATATTGTTTGACATGGTTACATTATAGATGTTGTTCAAACTTGCAATATTTGGATATTTTGAGTAGACCTAGAAAATGAGAATTGAATTAAAATTGGTAATGATATAGTTGTGAATGAAATTGCAAGTGATACTGCTGATTGTCTTTATGTTTGTGTGATTCACATATATGTCGATAATCTTGAAATTATATCTTATATTCATTTGGATGTTCTAATATGGCCACAAGGTTAAAGAGGTTATTTATATTTTGCAGGTTTAAATATCAAACAAACATCGGGGGATAGGAGACCAACCACATTGGAATTCTCGGTGAATTCATAAGGTCACCATGGAAACTTGTATTTGTTTGTGTGTTTGATTGTGTTAGGAATTCCCATCCGGGATCACCTTTAAATGCGATCTAAGGTTTATGTGTATTTATTTATTTGGTTCCTTTTTATTGATATTTGTACGTGTTTATTAAGTGATGTTTTTACCCCTTTTATTTAAATAAATTGTGGTATATAATGTGAGTAATCATATTGTCAAAATAAATTAATCAAATTGGGTCATAAGAAAGTAATTATTGGACTTGTTGAATCTTGTATTAAATGTTGCAAGATATGTGTAAGTGATGTGTAAGAGATATGTAAGTAAAATTTGGAGTATGTAACACTTCATATTCTTTGGAATTCAAAATTTTCCTTGGAGACTAATTTTGGAGGCTTGTGGGACAAGTTAAACTTGTCCCAAACCTCTTAAATTTGCATACCAACCTTACCTAGGGTTTGAGAGTTTAAATCTAGCCTTCATTATGATTTTTTTTTTAAGTCAAGGTAAATGCTTTTATTGCACTTCTTGCTTGAAATTAATTTCAGTCCTTATGAGTATGGGCTTGATTTGAGTGTGTAAGTAAAATTTTCATATTATTCACCTACTTATTTATTGTGCCTTGGAGATTGAAGTTAACTCATGAGTTGGAGTTGAGGATGTGTGATGTGGTATCCCACTTGGATCCACCTCATCCTCTTCTCTTCCCTCTCTATATATTGGAATACCTTAGCTTGTTTTTGGGGTTGCTTCACTTTTGAAAAATTCATTTGGGGTGAATTATTTCGCTTTTTGGAGCTCTTGCTTTTGGAAAAAGATTGTAGACTTTTTACAGGCTTGTGTTTCATTGATCTTGGGTTGTTTTATATTGCAAAGCTTGCTGGTTGGAACTTGGAACAAACCCCATAATGGAGAGGTAAGAGCTTGGCTCTTGAAATTCTCTTCTTTTAATTGTGTAAATGTTATTATTGTGATTTTTTTGACATGTGTGTGGGCTCTTTGGGTAGATGGCCTAGGGATGGTGTAGGAGAAAACTATGGGGTATTTCTGTGGGAGGCATAAGTGTTTTAGGGAGGTTTAAGTATGGATGGAGTTAGGATATAGATTCCACCTTAAAAATAAATATATTGCATTTCTTTACTCGTTATGGGGTGCCATAAGAGGTTGGGGAGGCATAAGGAAATGCGAGGAATAAGGGTTACTTGGGGGAGGCATAAGGGCATCTCAGGGATTTGAAATCACACACACACACACACACACACACACACACACACACACACACACACACACACACACACACACACACACATACATATATATGTATGTATGTATGTATGTATTCCACCTTAAAAATAAATAGATTGTATTTCTTCACTCGTTATGGGGTGACATAAGAGGTTCGGGAAGTATAACGAAATGTGAGTAATAAGGGGTACTTGGGGGAGGCATAAGGGCATGTAAGGGATCTGAAAATATATATATATATATATATATATATATATATATATATATATATCTATATATGTATGTATGTATGTATGTATGGATGTATGTATGTATGTATATGTATATGTGTGTGTGTGTATATATATATATATATATATATATATATATATATATATATATATATATATATATATATATATATTGGCAGTTTTTTCTCAGCTGGTGATACCCATTTCCCCTTGTGGAGGCACAAACAACATTCCGCATAGTTTCTTTTCTCCTTTGGATTGCATGATGGAGCCTAAGTTTTATTTGCTATGTTTTAATATGGTTGCAAACTACATTTTGTTTTGGACTGTGTTTTAATGTTTAATTTGTATGTGTGTTTGTGGAATCCTGTTGTTGCCATGAGTTGAAACACATCTTCTATTGAATTATGGTTGGGGCTTGGGGTCCTAATGAAGAAGGATGGATTCTCCTTTTCCTTAGATGTCTTGGTTGGTTGGAGAGCATTTCCTTTCTCCCCTATTATGTTGTGATCAAATTGAAATAAATAACATGGAGGATATCCATGTTGATGTTATGGAACTGAGAAAGAAGATAGAGTTCAGTAGTTCTTTACGAGACTTCTTTTTGTACTCCTTTTTCCCAGTTCAAGTGGATTACTTGTAATATTATTTGTATTGGATAGTTGTTTCGTTTGGGAAATGAAATCCTATGTTTAAATGAGAAAGAGATATGCACTAAAATATGTACTATGTAAAGAGATGTGAAAGTGCATTTGAATTAAAGGAAAAGAGAAAGAGTGGTAATTTCTAAAGTTGTATATGATAACTATAAATAGAAGTTTTATTATTTTCCACAACTGGAGTTTCTACTATGAAAAATCTATGCTGAAATATGTTGAGGAATTTATGATGGAAAGAGAGAAATACATGTGAAGAAGATATATTACTTTGTTTTGTTAAAATGCATGATTTGAAAAATAGAAGCTGCATTCTTGTGTTTACATTTTTATCAAAGGAAAGATAACTTGTTAAAACTAGCATGAAATATAATCAACGTTTGTATAGTACGGAAAAAGAAATAGATTAATCTCTGGTTGTGAAATGCATAAAATTCTTTTTTATTTCACTGTAAACTTTGTAAATTTTTATCAAAAGATACATAACAACCCTGTAAAACTATGAAAAACATTTGAAACACTAATACAATCTAAGAAATATCAAAATGAGCCCAAAAAAACTAAAATACTTATGAAAATTTTATAGAACCTTTCAAACCAGGTTCAGACAAAAACTCAAAATTTTGCTGTATAAAAAATTGGTAATTTTGGAATTGCTAATCAATCAAACCTTTCAAACCTTTGCAATCCATCCTAAAACATTCCAAGTAAAATCCTTCATGCTTGTTGGGCATGTTAAGAAAGAGTTAATGGAAAATTTGAACAAAATTTATAACTTTAGAAAGACCAGTTCACTTTTTACGTCGCAGAAAAAGGTTTTCTAAAAAATTACCACTCAAAAAATATCAAAATTAAAATCATAAGGTTCTTGTGCAAAGGGGACATTGAGAGATTTCGAAAAAGTCCTCATTTTCTAAAAATGGATCTCCCAGTCGAAATTTATGACCTTCTTAAGTTTTACTTCATCTTAGCTTCAAAATCTAACTATCAAATTTAAATAAAATATTCTTGGGAATACCCGTGGCCTAAATGTTTTCTTTTGCACCTTTTTCCTATGAGTGCTTAAGGCATGAAGTTCCCCACCACTCCTCTAACCTACAAACCTTCTGATTGGTAAAAATAAGTGAAGTTAAAAAAATAAATTAAATTTGAGAAAAATTTCTAGGTTTTCCTCGCTTTCCCATAGGCCCACAATCAATCGGGTATTTCCACGTGGCTTAACGAGGCTCTATCAGAGGCGCGGAATTCCTTCTAACCTTGGCACTTGCAAAATTAAAATTTGGAAAATTTTCTGATTTTTCTCCGCAGCCCCACTGCCCGCAGCCAATCAATTGCTGCCACGTGGCATAACGAGGCACTGTCAAACATACGATTGTCTTTAAACCTTAGCGCTTTAAAAATAATTTTTTGGAAAAATTTGTAAAGTTTCTCCACCAGCCCACAACTAATTAGTCATTGCCACGTGGCTTCATAAGGCGTCGGCGGAGGAGCGGATCCTTTTTTGACTTAACACTTGAAAAACCCATTTTGGGGTAAAATTCTTAAGTTTCCCCGCTGACCCGTTGGCCCGCAACCAATGATTGATTGACATGTGGCATCCTTGGGTGTTGGCATAGGCACATGTGATTCTTAACCTTAACGAATTTTAGGAAAAAGTCAAATTTTCTAAGTTTGCTCCACTGGCCCGCTTCCCCGCTTGGAAAATTGGGACTGACACGTGGCGTCTCTACAGACTGGTGGAGGAGTGGGTAATTTTGAACCCTTTCTCCCTTTCAAAAAATATAAGGCAAAAATTCAATTTTGCCTCCGGCATCCCGCTTTTCTGCCTAGGCTAGAAATTTGGACACGTGTCCCTTATGGACCTCAAACTTAAATTTCCTCTTGGAGCGCAAAGTCCCACTCAAGGCTCACAGGGGCACAGGTGAAATTTGCTATTTTTTCTAAAAGTACAAAAATACAAACTACCTCCCCAGCCCCACCGACCCAAATCTCTTTTTGGGAAAATTTTCTTCTCCAAGCCCACAGGCCCGCCTTTGGGGAAACATTTTCTTCCCAAGGCCCGTCGATCCATAACTTGAGTTTTATAGGGAGTTAGAAGGTATTATTTATATCAATGTAAAGGTGAGAAAATTTCCTATCTAATGGGAAAGTTTTTGAAATATTTCAAGTGTGTTAATTTTTAGAAAAACTAGGTTGAATATATTAAGCCTGTCAGGGGGTGGGAGAGTGAGAAATTTAATAATTGCCCTAACTTAATCTTAATAACTATTCTAACCCTTAGTTTTGACCCTGTAAATTTAATAATTGTTGTAATGGGAAAATCATGAGCTAAGATTTTTATTTGGCCTCGAAACCTTTCTTGTGGCAACTGTTGTTTTGTAACTTGGTAGCAGACACTTTTAATAAAAAAAATTATCCCATAATTTTTTTGACTAATCCTAGGTTGTTGTTGGGTCTCAATTTGGTTGTTTTAGTAGGCATTACACTTGGTATCAAAGTGTGGGTTCAAGATCTTGCACCCTTGGGAACAATAGAAAACTCGAGACATGAACTTTAACCTAGCACATTTTTGAATCTAGAAAACAACTTTGCATGGAAATTACATATTTTAGTAAATATGGAAACTGAATAAAACTTAGAAAGATCAACTAACTCTCACCTTGGTCTTTATAGGAGGTGCAGAAAGGACAATGGGTCTTTCCACATAGACCTAGACTTACCACCACTAGATCATGTTGTAGCAGTTATCTTACCATAGATTTTATAAACACTTTAGGATGTTAGTGCTGCTCTAAGCGGAGGAACCTTACGAGCACATTCAGTCGGACATGATACGGTAACATCTATTAAGATTCATGCATCTCCTTGGTATACCAAGTAGCATAAAGAAGATAACTCCCATGAGGATTCAGTCATAGCAGAGTCACTATAGAGGCGATAGGGAGACCGGGTTTCAGGACACAGAGATAAGTCTCAAAGCCCTAGGCTTAGGGATGAGCATGTAGAGAGGGCTAAGGGTCGTCAGACCACCACTGCAGACCATATTAGGGAGATCCTAAAGATACAGCTAGCCCATTATTCTGGTGACATAGGTGGATTTCAGGTAGAATCCTGGTTGGTAAGCTTGAGCGGGTGCTTCAAGAACTACCCTTGCTCTAGCAACATGAAAGTTCATGTTGTGATCCATCTTCTAAGGGATGGATCAAGCATATGGTGGAGGGAACAGGAGCAGAAGCTCCATGTTTATTCTGAGACAGTTACTTGGGAGCTCTTTGAGGAGTGGTTCAAGAGTAGATATTTATCTCAGAGGTTCTTATAATAGAGGATTGGTGAGTTTCATGACCTCTGATAAGAATCTCTTACAGTGGTTAAGTACGAGAGTAGATTTTTTGATCTACTCCAGTATGTTGATTACATGCAAAATGAGCGGATGTAGATTCACAGGTTCATCTGGGATCTGAATCTAGACATTAGAGGTGTAGTACAGATCTATTGTCCACAAACATTGGTTGAGGCTGTTGAGAAGGCCTATATGGCAGAGGAGACTCAGAGAAATACCTAGTAGGCTAGAGACTGAGTCCAAAGCCATATACATTAGATGTAGGACAACAGATCGAGGGGGTCAATACCTCCTCCTCATGGTGAACAGGGTTAAACACATTCATCTTTTAGACCATGGCAGCAGCAGTAACAGTCTTTCCCACAATATAGATCTCCACAGAGATTTGATGCATAGAGGGGTTAGAGTATGGGGCCTCCTCCGAGGGGTCCCATTAGGACACATGGATCACCTAGAGCTCAGTCAGCAAGAGCTCACTAGTAGAGACCTCAGCCATCCACAACAGGGTCATCAGGGTCCACCGCACACCCGTCTAGGGCAGTGACTGTATATGCTACTTGTGGGAGATGATTGGGGGGTTGTTTTAGATGTTGTATTACTAGGCACTTTTGGAGAGACTGCCCATAGAACCCTAATGACAAGGGTAAGAAACAGATCTCAAAGCCTACTGTTGGTGACATGGGGCACAGTAATAGGATGTATGTAGTGTTTGAGAACTGCCACACAGATCATCAGAGTAAAATTATTAAGAGTAAAGGTAACATTGGTGGTATTCCTACCTCCATTTTGTTTGATTCTAATTTTTTTTATTATTTTATTGTACCATCTTTAGTAGAGCGATGCAGGCTGGTAGCAGTTAGGTAGGGTCATAGTTGGGATGGTGAGATGGCTTTGGGAGCCAAGATCTCTATAGAATCCTTAGTTAAGGAGTGTGTAGTGGATTTGGGACCTTTCACCACTACCTCAGATCTTCGTATCCTTCCGTTGGGCTCTTATGGAGTCATCTTGGGCATGGACTGGTTATCTACAGACAAAGCTATAGTGGATTGTTATGAAAAGATCATATCTTGTTTAGTTGATCTAAGAGTTGCGGTAGTGATAGTGGGGTTTAGGAGACCCATTTCTATTCACACCATCTCTGCTATGCAGCTTAAAGGGTGTGTGTAACGAGGTTGTCAAATGTTTTCTGTCACAGTTAGTGACCAATCAGAAGATGGGTCTAATGGACCATCGCTAGATGACCATCAAATTTTGAGAGATTTTTCTGATGTCTTTCCATGTGAGCTACCGAGGTTACCGCCCCCACGGGAGATATATTTTCATATAGATATGGTTCCGGGAGCAGAGCCTATCTCACAAGCACCTTATCGGATGTCTACCCTTGAGATCTGCGAGCTCAAGTTACAGATTGAGATCCTTCTGGAGAAAAGCCTAATTCATCCTATTGTATCCCCTTGGGGTACACCAGTGATTTTTGTAAAGAAGAAGAACGGATCCTTGCGGTTGTGTATTGAATACCGCTAGCAGAACAAAGTAATGATTAGGAATCGTTATCCCCTTCCATGTATTGATGATTTGTTTGATCATATGAAGGGATCCACAACTTTCTCTAAGATAGACCTTAAGTCAAGTTACCATTAGCTAAGGATTTTGGAGGTGGACATTCACAAGAGTGCCTTCTGTACGAGATATGGCCACTATGACTTCATAGTGGTACCTTTTTGTTTGAGGAATGTCTCTACAGTGTTTTAAGATTTTGATGAATGGGGCATTTAGGACTTATTAGATCACTTCGTGCTAATATTCCTTGATGAAATTTTGACTTACTCACGTATATGTGAGGAACACAAGGGGCACCTTCGCCAGGTTCTTTAGTGTCTTCGGGAGTAGTAGCTTTACTAGAACTTGCAAAAGTGTCCATTCTTTCAAACGGAGATGTACTATTTGGGTCATATCAATTCTAGGTAAGGTATCGTTGTCAATCCTTCAAATATTAGAGCTATCATGGATTTGCCAGCACCCACTACTATGACTGAGGTGCGCAGCTTCATGAGATTAGCAGGTTACTACAGGAGATTTGTTTAGGACTTCTCTCGGATTGCACACCCTATCACTTCCCTTCAGTGGAAAGGGAAGAAATTTGTTTGGTCAGACAGGTGTGAGCAAGCCTTTACGACACTAAAGGAATGTCTCACTACAAGACCTATTCTTGCAGTGTCGGATCCACATGGTGAGTTTTTCATATGCACAGATGCTTCTTTGGCAGGACTTGGAGGTGTTCTAATGTAGAAGGGTAGAGTGGTGTCTTTTGAGTCTCACAAATTCAAATATTATGAGCTTAGTTATCCGACTCATGATCTTAAGCTTACAATAGTTGTGCACACTTTGGTTCGATGGAAGAATTTTCTTCTGGTCAAAGATTCACCACTCAAGATAGAACACTTGAGTCTTCACCACCTCTTCACGCATGCCAATATCAATGCTCGTTAGCAGAGTTTGATGGAGTTTCGTTGTGAGTATGATATGGAGATAGAGCATGTGAAAAGGATTAAGAATGTGGTTGTAGACACTCTTGATAGACGGAGTCATGTGGCTATGGCCACCTCAATGAGCATAGATTTACAGAGTAGGATTCTACAATGGCTTCCTCATGAAAACTTCTAAATTGCAGCTAGATAAGATATTGAGTCTAAGAGACCCCTCAAGGGGAAGTTTGATGGTTTTTCTTTGGAGTAGATGGTCTTCTCAGGCACAGAGGCCAGATTTATGTTGCCAAGATGGAGGTTTTAAGGCATGACATCTTGGTAGAGCACATCGTGCACCCTATTCAGCCCATCCTAGGGTGAAGAAGATGCACGCCACCTTGAACACATTGTATAATTCGAAGGACTTTGTAGAGATTGGCTCAGTTCGTGTCATGTTGTTCAGAGTGCCAGAAATTAAAGGCCGAGCATCAACATCCAAGTGGCCCTCTCTATCCTCATGTTAATACCAGAATGGAAGTGGATACCATGTCCATGAGACTTCAATGTTGGGCTACTATGTCGAGATACCACCCCACGTCACGCCATCTGGGCATGGTGATAAATTACAAAAGTGGCTCATTTTCTCTATAAAAACTTAGATAGCTATGTAGTTGGCACAGTTATCTTGCATGAGATTGGTCAGTTAACCCCGGGATTCTGCAAAAGAGTCATTTGTGACCAAAATGATCCTTTGATACGTCCATTTTTAGACCACTATGTCGTATGCCCTCGGGACAATGACAACTTGCAGCACAACATACAAAAATCACCTTAAAACCATGGAAAAACTGAGCGGGTGAATAAGATTTTATAGGATACTGCTTAGGATGTATGGGATGGATCATCATGTGAGAATGGGAGGATTACTTGACTGGTTGAGTTTGCCATACAATAATATCTTTTAGAGTTATATAGGCATGGCTCCTTTCTAGGACCTTATAGGGCAGAGATTGCAAGACACCTCATAGATGGGGTAGGTTAAGGTAATGTTTCTCTAGACCAACTTACTATGAAAAAGAGCAATGGAAAGATTCCATGTGAGGTCGTTGATGAAACTCAGACCCTTTCTCCCCTGCATATAGCATTATCCCAATTATCTCGTCAAAAAATTGGAAGATTAAGAAGTAATAATCACACAAAATCCTTATCTCTGCCTTGCAAGCATGCAACAATGAGCTAATATGTTTCTTAAAGTGATTATTTTGTGCAACAATGAGCTAATATCCTTACCTAAGCCCCAAAGTGGTCACAAATAATCCACAAATCCTTATCTCTGTCCTTGCAAGCAGCAACAAAACCATGATTTCTTTCATCATCACCCCCATGGTAATACTGCTATTACACACTCACAACCAATTTGCATTATCAATAACTCCCTTTTCCCTCTCCAATGGTGTCCATACCCTACCTTTCTCACACACCACCCTAAGCCTCCTACCCCACTCAAACCCACAAACAATCTTTCTCAAGACAAAACAATAGTTTACAAACAGAAACATTCATACAATAAGAAAATAAATAATGAAAAAAGGGAAGAGTCTACCTCTCCATCAAGTTCCAATAGCTTTCATAAGCATCTTCAAATTCAGTCCAATAATTTCAAGCACTCCCCCCCCAAAACCTCTATTACCAAAAGTGAACAGAGGAAATACAGTACCCCCCATTCCAAAAAAATTCAGCCATAAATAGAAATGGGATGTGATGATGATTGAGGTGGATCCAATAGGATGTCAATTCAATCATTCCTCCATCCCACACTCAAGTACCCACGCCAGACCAGAAATCAATGCATATGTAGTGCCTATTTCCTTCGCTACCTTCTGATTTGATCTGAAATGTTAACTATATTAGGGGACATTGTTATAGTTTAATTTAGCATATGTTAGATTACTATAACCCTCTGTTTTTTTTGTGGACTCTGATTCACGACATGGTTGCCTGAGATTATGAGACATTTTAGAACCTTGATGTTGATATAGTTGTTTACATGGTTACATTAATAGATTTGTTCAAACTTCAATATTGGATATTTGAGGAGACCTAGAAAATGCGAATTGAAAAGTAAAATGGTAATTATGTTGTGACTGAAATTGCAGTGATCCTGCTGATTGTCTCTTTTTTGTTTTGATCCTATATGTCGATAATCCTTGAATTATTTTATATATTCATTTTGATGTTCCTAAATGGCCAGCAAGGTTAAGGAGGTATTTATAGTTTTGCAGGTTTAAAATATCAACACCAACGATCGTGGGATAGGAGACCACCACATTGGAATTCTCGGTGAATTCATAAGGTCACATGGAAACTTGTTATTTGTTTGTGTTTTGATTGTGGAGGAATTCCCACCGGAGTCACCTGTTAATGCTATCAAGGTTTATGTTTATTTTATTTTATTTGGTTTCCGTTTTAATTGATGTTTGTATATTTTATTAAGTTATGTGTTTTACCGCTTTTATTTAAATCATTGTGTATATAAAGTGAGTAATCATATTGTTAAATCCTCAAATTTGTCTATAGAAGTAATTATTGAGTGGTTGAATCTTGTATTCAATGTTGTAAATTTGTGATGATTGGTAAGAGATATTTACGTAAATTTTGAGTAGAACCACTGCATCTTCGTTGGGAATATTCGAATTTTCCTTGGAGACTGATGTTGGAGCTTTGGGGGGGGGGGGGGACAATTGAATTTTTCCATAACTTTTAAATTTGCATACCAACCTTCCCTACGTTGGAGAGTTTAAAGCTAGCCTTCATTAGTGTTTTTCATAGTCAGATGAGTGTTTATTGCCAAGTTCTGCCTGAAATTATTTTCATTGGTCTCTTTTGGATGGGGCAAGATTTGAGTGGTATAATCCATCAACTATCACCATACTTATTTGTTGTGCCTTGGAGTTGAAGTTGACCTCATGAGTTGTAGTTGAGGATTGGTGTGTGCATCCCACTTGTCCACCTCATCCTCCTCTCTTCCCTCTCTAGATATGGAATTCCTTAGCTTGTTTTGGGGTTGCCTTCACTTTGCATACTTAATTTGGGGAGAATTTTTTTTTGTTTAAGATCTTACTTTTGGAGAAGTTTTCAGACTTTCTTTATAGGCATGATTTTTTATTGATCTTGGTTTTTTGTATTGGAACTTGTTGGTTGGAACTTGACAACTCAATTATGGAGATGTAAGAGCTTGGCTCTTGAAATTCTCATTCTTTTAATTGTTAAATTTATTATGTGAATTTGTTGGACATGTGTGTGGTGTTTTTGGGTAATGGGGCCCTAGGGATGGTGTAAGAAGACTTGGGTTATTTCTGTGGGAGGCATAAGTGGTTTTAGGAGTTTTGGTATGATGGGAGTTGGGATATGGAATTCCCCTTAAAAATAAATAGATGCATTTCTTTAACTCGTATTGGGGTGGCCATAAAGTAGTTTGGGGAGGCATAAGGAATGCAAGGATAGAGGGTACTTTGGGATGTACTAGGGCATGTCAAGATCTGAATGGATGTGTGTGGTGTGTTTGTGTGTGTGTGTGTGTGTGGTTGAGATATGTATTCCTCCTTTAAACAATAAATAGATTGCATTTCCTTTACTCTATTGTGTGCCATAAGAGGTGGGAGGCATACGGAATGCAGGATACAGGGTACTTGGGATGTATAAGGGCATGTCAAGGATCTGTATGATATATAATATATATATAATATATATATATATATATATATATATGTATGTTATGTATGTGTTGTTTGGTGCTCAGCTTTGATATCCATTTCCCCTTTGGGAGGCATAAGCACATCCCCCCTAGTGTTTTACCTCCTTTCACTGCATGATGGAGCCGAGTTTTGTTTGTTATTTGAATTTGGTAGTGAACTACATTTTGTTTTAGACTGTGTTTTTATGTGAAATTTGCAGGTGTTTTTGTGAAGCTTGTTTTGCCATGATTTCAAACACATCTTCTTTGCATTGTGGTTAGGCTCTCGGGGCCAATAAGAAGGATTGTTATCCTTGGTCTTTGGATGTCCTTGTTGGGTGAGATGTTGTCTTTCCCCCTATTTTGTTGTGATAAAATTGAATAAAGAAACTTGAGAATCTCCATTCATCGTTTTTCCTGGAAATGAGAAAGAAACAGATTTGTGCAGTTCTTTATGAGACTTTTTTTTAGGCCTTTTCCCACTCAAGTTGAGACTTGTAATATTAATTGTATGATCGGTCTTCTATTTGGAAATGAATCCTATGTTAAAGAGAAAGAGAATTTGCACGAATCCTTGTCTTGTAAATAGACGTGAATCCATTTGAAATGAAGGAAAGAGCATAGTGGTAATATTTGTAAACGTGTATTGATAATATAAATAGATTTATCAATTCTTCCACAATGGGTTATTGTTGTGTAAATCTCTGTGTGAAAATATGTTGATGAAGTTCTGTTTGAAAAGAGAGAAAATGTTGAGACGATATATACTCTTCTTTTGTCATGATTTAAAAAATACCCCCTACATTTCTTATGCTTTTACATTCTGACATTGAATGAAAATATCTAGGTAAAAAAACGGCAGAAATTTAATCAACGGTTGGTAATAGTATGGGCCAAAAAATGATTAATCTTTTGTTGTGAATGTCTAACTTGATTTTTCTTTCACTGTAAACTTTTGCAGTTTTTATCAAAATATACATACAACCTCCTAAACGATGGAAACATTAAAAACTAATACATTAGAAAGATCAAAATGACCGAAAGAACTACGATACTTTATGAAAATTTTATAGAACCTTTCAAATCAATTCATACAAAAAACTCAGAGGTTTTGTTGGATAAAAATTGGTATTTGGAATTGCTAACAATCAAACCTTTTTGACCTTGCAATCCTCCTAAAATCTTCCAACTATATCCTTTCATGCCTGTTGGGCATATGAAAAGATTTAATGGAAAATTTGAACAATTTATGATTTAAAAAGACCAGTTCAATTTTAAATAAGCACGAAAACCTTTTCTTAAACTTACACTATAATCTTTTATAAATAAAATCATAACCTCTGTAATAAGCTGAATTTGAGAGATTTCCATTCCTTTTTTGCTAGAATTGCTCCTTTGAAAGTGATGGCCTTCTTCTGAATTTTTTTTACTTCATCTTAGCTTCAAATGTTAACGATCAAAATTTAAATAAATTTATTCTTGCGGCGGACCGCAGGCCAAATATTTTCTTTTGCAAAATTTTGCCAAATTTCTCAAGCTGAACGCCCTGCCGCTCCACTGGACCCGCAAACCTTCTACGGTCAAAAATAAGCTCAGTTTTACAAAATTAAATTTGGGGAAAATTTCTAGTTTTCCTGCTTTCCTAGGCCCGCACCACGGGTCAACCACGTGGCTTAAAACAGGCTCCATCAGAGGCACAAAATTCCTCCTAAACGTGGCGTCTTACAAAATTAAAATTTGGGAAATTTTCCTATTTTTTTTTTTTTTGTTTTTTTTTCCCATGGCCCCCCAGCCCGAACCGAACAGCTGTCCACATGGCATAATGAATGCACTGTTGAACGTGTGGTGTTCCTTTAAACCTTGCACTTAAACATAATGTTTTGGAAAATTGTAAGTTTCGTCGGCCAGGCCACAACCTAATTATGTCCGTTTGCCACTTGGCTCATTAGGTGTGGTGGAGGCGGATCCCTTGCTTCTGACTTATGCTTAAAAAAAAAGGGTAAATTCTTAAGTTTCCATTCTTGCCTTGTTGGCCCAAAACTAATGATTGATTGACATGTGGCATCCTTGGGCTCGGTGGAGGCACGGTGATTCCTTCGACCGTAACGCGTTCTAGGTAAAATTTCAATTTTCTAACTGTTTCTCCGCTTGACCGCTTCCCCGATTGAAACTGGGGAACGAGAACCCTGACATTCTACAGCCAGGGTGAGGGCGGGTATTTTGAACCCTTTCTCCCTTTCAAAAACTATAAGGAAAAAGTCAATTTTTGTCCTTTTGGCACCTCTTTTCCTGCCTAGCTCGAAATTTGGACCGGCTCCCTTGCTGACCTCAACCTTAAATTTTCTCTTGGAGCTAGAATTCCCTACACAGGACATTGGTGAGTTTTTGATATGTTTTTCCAAAAGTGAAAGAACAAAACTACCCAACTACCTCCCAGCCCCGCTAAAACCCGACAGCACTTTGATAAAAGTCTTCTCCAAGCCCGGCCAGCCCCGCCTTGGGAAAATTTTCTTCCCAGTCCGTCGGCCCTAACTTGGAGTTTTACAATGGGAGTTAGAAGGACTTCTTTAATATCAATGGAAAGGTGGCAAAATTCTTATCTAATGACATGTTTTTATAGATTTTCAAGTGAATTATTTTGAGAAAAACCTCGTTGAAACAAGAATCCTTTAGGGGGGAGAGGGGAAGAAATTGCCTCTGTTAATATCTTAAAAAAAACCTGCATTCTAACCTTTAGTTTTGACCCTATAATTTAATAATTTTTGGTAATGGGAAAATCAGGAGCGAATCATTTTTATGGGGGACCTCGACACCTCAACAAAAATTGCTTGGTACATTTTTTTGTACACCTGGTACGCGACACTTTTTAATATACAAATTATCCCTAATTTTTTGTTTCTCGACTAATCTTAGGTTGTTCGTTTTCTTGGTCAACAGTGCTTTTTTACTAGGCGTTAAAATTTGGTATCAGATCGGTTCAAGATCTTGGACCTTGCACCTATTAAAAAAAAACTAAGACATGCACTTTTAACCAAGCACATTTGAATCTAAGAAACAACTTTTTGTGGAAATTAACATATTTAGTAACCTGGAAACTGAATAAACTTATCGAACTATAATCTACCTCTCCTCTACTCTCGCCTTGGTCTAATGGCTGGCCACAAACGATGATGGGGATTTTTTCAAAATAGAACCTAGAATATACCTAACACGCGATCATGTTATAGTACTATCCTACCATAAATTTTTATAGACACTTCAGGATTTTAATGGCGTGTAATGGAGGGATCGTAGGAGCACATTCATCAGATATGATTAGTGTGCATCCTTGAGGCTCACCATGCATCTCATAACCATAGCGATGAGCATAGAGGGAGAACTCCCATTACGAATTCCGTCAGAGTATAGTCACCATAAGTGACAGGGAGCCTAGTTTTCGGACACACGATAAGGTCTCAAAGGCCTGGCCCTTAGGATGAGCGTAGGAAGGCTAGGGGTTGCCAGACCAATGCTGCAACCATATCAGGTAGATCTGAAGCACGATACTCATTATTTTTGTGACTAGTGGATTTTTAGAAAAGAGCTGTTGGTGAGCTTAAGCATGTGCCTTCAAGCTTTCCCTTCTCTAGAACACAAAAGCTCGTGTTACGATCCAGTCTAAGGGGAGTGGAGCAGTCGTTGATCTAGAGGACAAGGAGTAGAAGCTACATTGATCGTGATAGTTCCTAGTTCTCTTTGATGAGGAGTGTCATGAGTCGATATTATCTCGATGTATTGTACAATAGGGATTGATGAGTCATTACCTTCGACATCTACAGGAATCTCTTACATTGGTTAAGTATGATAGTAGAATTCTTTCTGGAGTCTACTCCACATAATGTTGACTACATTGCATGTGGGGGGTGAGGGGTACGATCCACCGTTCATCTAGGGCCCTGATCCTGGACATTGGAGGTGCAGTGTAGATCCATTGTCCTAACATGGTTGAAGGCCATTGAGAAGGCCATTAGCAGAATAGCTCATGGAAAGAACAACAGGCTAGAGACTAGTCCAGAGCCATAGTACACAGATGCCTACACCAATGAGGGTCAGTACCTCTTTCCTCAATGGAGGACAGGTCACCCAATCCATTTTAGACATAGTAGGTAGTATAGCAGTCCTACCCAACATATAGACCCTTTACGGAGATTTGATGCCCGAGTTTCCGAGTGACGGGCCTCCTCCTAGGTTCCTATTCAAAGACAAGGAGCAACCTAGAGCTTAATCAATTTAGGAGCTCACTTAGCATAGAACCTCAACACTCCCAAACAAGGTTCATCAGGGGTCCACACAGCACAACCCCTCTAGGGGCACCGACTAGAGCTACTAGCTCATGGAGAGGATCAGTGGTTGTTTTAGATGTGGGTGTTTCTGGACATTTTAGAGAGGATGCCCATAGAACCCTAATACAAGGGTAAGATAGATCTCAAGGCCTACTATTGGTGACATGGGGTATAGTCATAGTACGTTACCACTGGGTTGAGAACCACCAGGCAAAGCATCAGAGGATAGTGTATTGAGACTACAGGTAACATTGGTGGTATTCATACCTCCATTTTATTTTATTTTGGTTCTTTGGATTCTTTATTGTCACCATCGTTAGTAGAGCAATGTAGGCTAGTGGTAGTTAGTAGGGTCATAGTTTGGTATGTTTATGATGGCTTCGGATCCACATCTCTATAGATTGCCTTAGTTAAGGAGTGGTAGTGATTTGGGACCTTTCACCAGTACCTTGATCTTCGTATCCTTCCATTGGGCTCTTATTGAGTCATCTTGGGGCATGGACTAGTTATCTACACATAGAGCAGAGTGGATTATTACCCATAAGATCATATCTTGTACATATGATGCTAGCAGTTGATGTAGTGATAGCGGGGGTTTAAGAGACCCGATTCTATTTGCAACCATCTCGTACTATGTAACTTAAGTGGTATGTGTGATGATGTTGTCAGATGTTTTCTATCATAGTTAGTGACCAATTAGAATATGGGTCTAGTAGAAAATCACTAGATCACAATCCCATTTTGAGAGAGTTTTTTGATGTCTTTCCAGGGGAGCTAACCGAGTTACCACCTCCCATAGGAGATATATTTTCATATAGATATGGTTCCGGGAGCAGAGCCTATCTTACAAGCACCTTATTGGATGTCTACCCCTGAGATCTATGAGCACAAGTTATAGTTAGAGGTCCTTCTGGAGAAAAGCCTAATTCATCCTAGTGTATCCCCTTGGGGTACACCAGTGATTTTTGTAAAGAAGAAGAACGGATCCTTGCGGTTGTGTATTGAATACCGCTAGCAGAACAAAGTAATGATTAGGAATCGTTATCCCCTTCCGTGTATTGATGATTTGTTTGATCATATGAATGGCTCCACAGACTTTCTCTAAGATGAGACCTTAAGTCAGGTTACCATTAGCTAAGGATTTTGGAGGTCGAAATTCACAAGAGTGCCTTCTGTACGAGATATGGCCACTATGACTTCATAGTGGTACCTTTTTGTTTGAGGAATGGGGCATTTAGGACCTTATTAGATCACTTCGTGCTAATATTCCTTGATGACATTTTGACTTACTCACGTATATGTGAGGAACACAAGGGGCACCTTCACCAGGTTCTTTAGTGTCTTCGGAGTAGTAGCTTTACTATAACTTGTCAGAAGTGTCCATGTCTTTCAAACGGAGATGTACTATTTGGGTCATATCAATTCTAGGTAAGGTATCATTGTCGATCCTTCGAATATTAGAGCTATCATGGATTTTCCAGCACCCACTACTATGACTGAGGTGCGCAGCTTCATGGGATTAGTAGGTTACTACAGGAGATTTGTTCAGGACTTCTCTCAGATTGCACACCCCATCACTTCCCTTCAGCGGAAAGGGAAGAAATTTGTTTGGTCAGACAGGTGTGAGCAAGCCTTTACGACACTAAAGGTATGTCTCACTACAAGACCTATTCTTGCAGTGCCGGATCCACATGATGAGTTTTTCATATACACAGATGCTTCTTTGGCAGGACTTGGAGGTGTTTTAATGTAGAAGGGTAGAGTGGTGTCTTTTGAGTCTCACAAACTCAAATATTATGAGCTTAGTTATCCGACTCATGATCTTAAGCTTACGATAGTTATGCACACTTTGGTTCGATGGAAGAGATTTTCTTCTTGTCAGAGATTCACACTCAAGATAGAACACTTGAGTCTTCACCACCTCTTCATGCATGCCAATATCAATGCTCGTTAGCAAAGTTTGATGGAGTTTCTTTGTGAGGATGATATGGAGATAGAGCATGTGAAAGGGAAGGAGAATGTGGTTGCAGACACTTTTAGTAGATATAGGCATGTGGCTGTGGGCCATCTCAATGAGCACAAATTTACAAAGCAGGATTCTACAGTAGCTTCCTGCACGACAACTTCTACATTACAGCCAGAGTAAAGAGATCGAGTCTCAGAGACCCCTTGAGGGGAAGTTTTGATGGTTTTTATTTAGAGGTAGATGGTATTCTCAAGCACAGAGACCGGATTTATGTATCCTAGAGATGGAGGCTTGAGGGCAGGACATCTTAGCATAGGCACATCATGCACCATATTCAGCCCATCCTAGGGTGAAGAAGATGCATTCCACCTTGAGACATTTGTATCATTAGATATGACTTCGTAGAGATGTGGATCAATTCATGTCACGTTGTTTAGAGTGCCAGAAAGTAAAGGTTCGATCATTAGCATCCAAGATAGCCTTCTCTATCCTCATGCTATATCGGAATGGAAGTGGGATACTATTTCCATGGACGTCATTATTGGGCTAACGATGTCAAGAAACCACCATGATGCCATCATGGTCACGGTGGATGAATTGACAAAATTGGCTCATTTTTCTCCAGTAATAACCACTTATATAGCTGGTGCAATCGCACGGGTTTATCTTGATGAGATTGTCAGGTGACATGGGATTCTGCGGAAAGATCATTTGTGACCGTGATCCTTTCTATACTTCCTATTTTTGGACCACCATGCAGTATGCCCTTGGGACGAGGATCAACTTTAGCAAAACATTTCACCCTGAGAACCAGATGGACAAACTGGAGTAGGTGAATCATATTTTAGAGGACATGCTTAGGATGTATGTGATGGATCATCAGACGAGATGGGAGGAGTACTTGTACTTGGTGGAGTTTGCCTACAATAATAGTTTTCATAGTTCTATAGGCATGGCTCCTTTCTAGGCCTTGTATGGCAGAGAGTGTAAGACACCTCTTAGCTGGGACAGGTTAGAGGATAGGGTTTCTCTTGGATAAGCTTTGTTGCAGGACATGGAGTAGTAGGTGGTTATGATTAGGTAAAGAATGCAGGAGGCACAGGACAGGAAGAAGAAGTTTGACGACTAGCATAGGACCGATTGTAGTTTTGATGTGGGCATGAAGGTGTTCCTTCATGTCAGGCCACACAAGATCCCTATCCATTATGGAAAAGGTTCTAAGTTAGCTCCTAGATTTGTGGGTCATTTTTGAGATCTTGGAGCATATTGGCCATTTGGCCTACCATCTAGCATTGCCACCTAGCTTGTCTTGTGTACATGATGTGTTTCATGTTTTAGTTCTTAGGAGATATGTTAGCAGATCCTTCTCATGTGCTAGATTAGACATCATTGTAGGTGCATGATCAGGGGTAGGTGATGGTGGAGCCCATTCACATTATAGATTGCACAGACCCTAGGCCTTCAAGGTAGAGAGATTGATCATGTCTGCAAGTGTAGTGTGAAAAATATGATGAGACTGCAGCTACATAGTAGGATACTACTTTGTTACGAGTTCAGTTCCCACATCTATTCCAGTGACTTCCAGGAGGAAGTCAATCCTAAGGGGAGGGGGATGTAGTGCCCACTTTCCTTTAATACCTTGTGATATTGATCTTGATACTGCTAACTATATTATGGACATTGTTATAGTTTAATTTAGCATGATGTTAGATGTTATATCATGGTTTATTGTGGACTTTGATTCATATATGGTGCATGATGATTATTAGAGACATTTTAGATATTGATGTTGATATATTGTTTGAAATGGTTACATTATAGATGTTGTTCGAACTTGTGATATTTGGATATTTTGAGTAGACATAAAAAATGAGAATTGAATTAAAATTGGTAATGATATAGTTGTGGATGAAATTATAAGTGATATTGTTGATTGTCTTGATGTTTGTTGTGATTCACATATATGTCGATGATCTTGAAATTATAGTTATATTCATTTGGATGTTCTAATATGGCCATGAGGCCAAAGGAGGTATTTGTATCTTTTAGGTTTAAAATATCACAACAAACATCGGGGGATTGGAGACCAACCACATTGGAATTCTCAATGAATTCAACAAGGTCACCATGGCAACTTGTATTTGTTTGTGTTAGGGATTCCCATGGGGGGGATCACCTTTAAATGTGACCAAGGGTTATGTGTATTTATTTATTTGGTTCCTTTTTATTTATGTTTGTATGTGTTTATTAAGTGATGTGTTCACCCCTTTTATTTAAAAAAATTATGGTATATAATGTGAGTAATCATATTGTTAAAATAAATTAATCAAATTGTGTCATAAGAAAGTAATTATTGGAGTGGTTGACTCTTGTATTAAATGTTGTAAGATATGTGTAAGTGATGTGTAGGAGATATGTAAGTAAAAATTTTAGTATGAAACACTTCATCTTCTTAGGAATTCAAAAATTTTCTTGGAGATTGATTTTGGAGGCTTGTGGGACAAGTTAAACTTGTCCCATACCTCTTAAATTTGCATACCAACCTTACCTATGGTTGGAGAGTTTAAATCTAGCCTTTATTATGATTTTTTTTGGTAAAGTCAAGATGAATGTTTTAATTTCACTTCTTGCTTGAAATTAATTTCAGTCCTTTGGGGTATGGGCTTGATTTGAGTGTGTAAGTAAAAATGTCATACTTATTCACCTACTTATTTATTGTGCCTTGGAGATTGAATTTGACTCATGAGTTGGAGTTGAGAATGTGTGATGTGGCATCCCACTTGGGTCCACCTCATCCTCTTCTCTTCCCTCTCTATATATTGGAATTCCTTAGCTTGTTTTTTGGGTTGCTTCACTTTTGCATATTTCATTTGGGGCTAATTTGTTTGTTGTTTGGAGCTCTTGCTTTTGGAGAAAGTTTATAGACATTTTTATAGGCCTGTTTTTCATTAATCTTGGGTTGTTTTGTATTGGAAATATTGCTGGTTAGAACTTGGAACAAACTCCATTATGGAGAGGTAAGAGCTTGGCTCTTGAAATGCTCTTATTTTAATTGTGAAAATGTTATTGTTGTGAATGTTTTGGCATGTGTGTGGGTTATTTGGGTAGATGGCCTAGGGATGGTGTAGGAGAATACTATAGGGTATTTTTGTGGGAGGCATAAGTGTTTTGGGGAGGTATAAGTTTGGAGGGAGTTGGGATCTGGGTTCCACCTTAAAAATAAATAGCTTACATTTCTTTACTCATTATGGGGTGCCATAAGAGGTTGGGGAGGCATAAGGAAATGTGAGGAATAAGGGGTACTTAGGGGAGGCATAAGGGCATAACAGGGATCTGAAATGATATATATATATATATATATATATATATATATATATATATATATATATATATATATATATTGGCAGTTTGTTCTCAGGTGGTGATACCCATTTCCCCTTTGGGAGGCATAAGCAGCATCCCCCATAGTTTCTTTCTCCTTTGGCTTGCATGATGGAGCCTGAGTTTTTTATGTTATGTTTTAATATGGTTGCAAACTACATTTTGTTTTGGACTGTGTTTTAATGTGAAATTTGCATGTGTGTTTGTGGAATCCTGTTGTTTCCATGAGTTGAAACACATCTTCTATTGTATATTGTGAAAGGGGCTCGGGGGGCCAATGAAGAAGGATGGATTCTCCTTGTCATTGGATGTCTTGGTTGGGTGGAGAGCATTTGCCTTTCCCCCTGTTTTGTTGTGATCAAATTGAAATAAAGAACATGGAGGATCTCCATGTTGTTGTTCTGGAACTGAGAAAAAAGATAGAGTTTGGCAGTCCTTTGCGAGACTTCTTTTTTTAGGCCTTTTTCCCTATTCAAGTGGATGACTTGTAATATTATTTGTATTGGATATTTATTCTATTTTGGAAATGAAATCCTATGGTTAAATGAGAAAGAGATATTTCCACTGAAATATCTATGTACTGTGTAAAGAGACGTGAAAGTGCATTTGAATGAAAGAAAAAGAGAAAGAGTGGTAATTTGTAAAGTTGTATGTGATAAATATAAATATAAGTTGTATTCTTTTCCACAAATGGAGTTACTACTGTGTAAAATCTGTGTTGAAATATGTTGAGGAATTTATGTTTGAAAGAGAGAAACACTGTATGAAGAAGATATATTAATCTATTTTTGTTAAAATGCATGATTTGAAAAATAGAAACTACATTCTTGTTTTTACATTTTGATTGAAGGAAATATAACTAGTTACAACTATAATGAAATGTAATCAATGTCTGTATAGTATGGAAAAATAAATATATTAATCTTTGGTTGTGAAATGTATAAAATTTATTTTTATTTCACTATTATAAAATTTGATTTAAATTTTTATCAAAAGATGGTCATAACAATATTCTGTAAAACTATGGAAAATAATTGAAACACTAATACAATCTAAGAAAGATCAAAATGAGCCCAAACAAACTAAAATTCTTATGCAAAATTTTATAGAACCTTTCAAATTGGGTTCAGACAAAAACTCAGACTTTTGTTGTATAAAAATTGGTAATATTTGAATTTAATCAATGAAACCTTTTGAATTAATTTTAAATCCATTTTTAAAATTTATAGTAAAGCTGTATATTTTATGATAATATAACATGAGGTTGCGCACCAATGTTGAGATTATAGTTAATCAAAATTTGAACAAAATTGATAAATTTAAAATAGTTCACTTTAAGTACTAAAAATGTTTTTTTAAAAATCAAACTCAAAATTTAGCAAAATTATTCAAAAATTTTCTTTGCAATTTAGGACTTAGAATCTTGTCCAAAATATATTAATTTTATATGAAATGGAGCTCCCATTTCTAAACTTATTGATTTTCTGAAGTTTTACTTCATATTGGCTATAAAATCTAATTTGCTATTTAAAAATATATTATATTATTTAATTTGGTGCCATTGAATTTTATTTATGATATTTTTAATTTTACTTTCTAAAATTGTGGATTTTATATGACCAATGGTTAGATTATGAGTTATCTACAAATAAACCTGTCTTGATTTGTAAATTGTAGAAATTCACAAGGGTAAGTAAAAAAAAATTTAATTTGTCATAGAATTTCTAGGATTTTCTACAATACCACTTTGTGGTTTTTTTGTCCCACAACCAAGGTAAAAAAGGCGTTTTTGTTGTACATGTTATATGCTTCCTGAATGGAAGCAACAAAAGTTGTCCTTAGCTGCATAAGGGCAATGAAATGCCAAGATGGGACATTTTGTCTATCAGTCATTGACGAGAGGCAACCATCAAGTGCTGCCAGGGGATACCCTAGTCACTACATCAATTTCACTTCTAAAGAGATGGTCTAATAATAATTGCATTTTGAAATAAAATGACATAAAGTTTCTAATACAAAGTTGCTACTAGCCAACAGACATGTTCTAATTTGGAATTCACAAGGCATCATGCAAGTTTCCCTTAGACTTAATATTCATCGAAACAAATTTGGGGTAAAATTCTTAAAGATTTATGCCGAAGTAGCCCTCAATGACATATGTTTCATTATACAGTTGTATCCTTGGACTTTTGGCAGTAGGCTCCCTCAAGAATTTTTTAACCTTAAGCGATTTCTCCCTCCTCAATCTCCTTCTAATTTTGTCCACTTCCTCCTTTGATAGTTTCTCTTTAAAAACTATTTTGACATGACATCATTCAACATTTCCTTCAAACAGTCCAAGTGTGATTAATAAGTTTAAGTACCCTTTCAATTTCAAGGGGATCTAATGGAAGATATGTAATTTTTCAAATTTATGCTTTTAACATAGGCTATTTGATTTGGATTGAGTGCCAAAAGATCGTTGACCTCCCAACCCAGACATTTCGCTGAGCTTGTTGCCATACCAATTACTATACAAGGATGTGGGGGCGATTGAACTTCAAATATTTGCATGGCAAAAGTTGCAAAGAACGCCAAAATAAGTGGGCACCCCTGCTGTCACGTAAGTGCCCGTTTTTTGGAATGTTTTCTTCTACGGGCCCCGAGGCCGACGATGTTCGAGTGGGGCAATTTTCTTATCACAGGACACGGATTTCATAACTTGCGTTGTTATAGGGAGCCCTTGATCCTGAGCACTTCTTTGTATCTCCTGGACAAGGTGAATATTAAAATTCATATCTAAGATTTGTCTGTTTTAGCAAAATGCTTAAGTGCATTAAACGTTGAGAAAAATAAGAGTTGTTTGCTCTTAAGCTTGTCATTTGTGAGTTAAGTTATAGCATTCAACCCTGCAGGAATTGCTTAAGCAATATTTCACCCTTAGATTTTGACCCCTCTAAATTGCAATATTGTCTAATCAAAACTATCATGAGCTAATATTCAACTAATTGTCCTAATTCAAAATTCTTCTGTTGCGAAGGCAATTGTACTATGAACACGGTAGCAGACACTTTTATCAACATATAATTTCCATACCATCTGCATGTTCTGGACTAACCTAATTATTCTTGGGTCCTCGAGTGGGTTAGCGGAAAGTTAAATAAGGCGAATTCACTGTTTTCTTCCGCGCCCGTGAATAGATGAGGGGGCAATTGCAGCATCTCTATATAAACTAACAACATTTGCATTCAATTTTCAAATAAACGAATAGTTTTAGAAGGAGAAAAGTGCATTGATATTGTAGAGTTACAATACTAAACTTAAATATTGTACGAGGAAAATATCATCTTTGGACCAAATATGGTGGATATACAATTACGGAATATTTTTCACTCTTCAATTTTTCAACCATGATTAAGAAATGACCTCTATGAAAATGAAAATCAACTTTTAAAATAATAAAATACTAGGGGTCACTCCGAAGGACAAAAAAACAACATACCAAATGTCATTATAACTATTGGAGTATGTTCGTAAATAGTTTGTATTGGTGTTGCAGGTGTAGGGTAAATGTGGATCGGGTGGTGGGTGGTTTGGGGTGTTACTAAAGTGATTGGGGTTGTAAATGTTTTGTTAAACCATAAATAGGGTGATGTTTGCACTGTGAAAATGGGTGACAAGGTTCTATGCACCCATGTAGTGAGGTCCACTCTTCATTGGGGAACTGGTTTAATCGTGGAAGGGGGACTATGCATAGTGTGTGCATTATCATAACGGTTTCAGTAAGTTGGTTATGAGCTAGTAGATGTTTGCGTGTGTTTTTGGATACGTATTCCATCTATGATGGAGTGATATGTTGGTTATTACAATGGATTAATAAATAGTGAAATTTTGCACATTAATAACATCAACCATAGTCTGTTGTTTAACCTTTTATTAATCATAATGACATTAGTAAAATTCTATTATCTAACATTATATTAGGAGCAGGATTTAACCCTAATATTTGTGAATGGATTTCAGTTGGGTCAATGCCAGAACATGTTGAATGTTATCCACATTTGTGAAAATGAACATAAATCAATTGATTCATTTATCTAGATGTTTTAGAAAACAGTGGATTTCAGTAATGGTAAATTGAATTTATTTTATTAAAGTATTTAGATCCATAACAACCACTGAACAATGTAACTCATTTCAAAATGTCTGAAGCATCAGTTTAAAAATCGGAATATTTATGGATCGAAATAATGATCAGAAGAAATTCATGCAAATAATTGATGGCTTATTCATTTAGGGGGTCCCCATGGGGGGAGTGACCTCCAAATAATGACCATGGGCTAATGTGTAATTTTTTACCCTTTTGATTTTATTTATTATGAGTCTACTGATTTAAGGTTTGATGTAATTCATTTAATCATTTGTTGATTAATCATGCCTTAATTATAGTGAAATATCATGTTTATTAAGTTAATTAGGGATGTGACGAAAAGGGACCATTTATTAGAGTAGTTTTTTCCCCTTTGGATCTTGTATACTTAAGTTGAGTGTATTTTTTTTAGTGTGGTACACTCTACCTTAGGAGGGGAAATTTTTTTTTTTTAAAGGTGTTTTTTGGTGGCTTGTGGGACAAATTAAGCTTGACCCACAGTATCTTAGATTTCAAATACCAACTATACCTATGGGTTGGATGGGTCTTAAACCTGGCATTATGTGCTTCTTGTAAGGTAAAAAGGTGACATTTATTGTTTTCTTACATGAGTTTTAAATTATGTCCTTAGGGGTTGTGGGTTTGTATTGAGTGTGTAAGAGGCTTGTCGTTTCTCTCAACCACCACTTTCTTGTGTCATTGGGATTGCGGTTGACTTGTGAGACAGTTGAGGATAAGTTCTATGTGGCATCCTACATGGATCCGTCACTGTCCTCTATCTCTTTCTATACCTATGAAAGTTAAACAATTATTTGTTTGGGGGTTACATCATTTTATTGTGTAATTGTATTTTTGGAGTTAGAGAATTTTTTAGTTGTTTTTAAAGTCTTGGAGATTAATGGAGTTGGATTGAGCTTGAAGTAATTGAACTTCTGATAGCAGGTTATCAATTTCTCTATGGAAAGGTAGGAAATACACCCTTGTTAAACTTGTTTTCATATGTGAGTATTGCATGTAAGTGAATGGTTTGTGTGCTTGTTGGGATCATGGGTGGAATGCCTAAGTATGGTGTAGGAGAAGGCTATGGGGATATTCTATTTGTAGGGAGGAATAAGAGTTTTGTTTCATGTTTTGGGAGGGAGTTGGGTTGGGTGCCCCACCTTTGATAAGAAAAATACTTTTCTTACTTTTCTGGGAGACATAAGAGATTGTAGGGAGGCATAAGAGAAATGTGGGAGGCATAAGAGGATATTGAGGGAGGCATAAGAGTTGTGTAGGGGTTTTGAGATTGTGTATTGTAGGGTTTTAAGGTAGGCACCTAATCCCATTGGGAGGCATAAGTGATCTCCCCATAGATTCTTGCTTCATTGGCTTGTATTCAAGCCTTGTGTATTTTGAAAGTTGCATGTTTGTGATTCTATCTTGTTTTGAATGTGTGTTAAATGGTTGTGAAATTTTGTATTGTGATGTGGAAGCATTGTGATAGTTGCCATTAGTTGCATCCATCCTTTACTAAATTTTGGTTGGGGCTCGGGGGGCCAATGAGGAGGATAGTTTCTTCTCCTCATTGGATTATTGGTTCAGTGGAGAGTGTTGCCTCTCCCCCTTTTTTTGTTATGATTAAAGTGAAGAAATTGTGGAACTCTTGTTGAATAATTGGGACTTAGAGCATTGGTTGAAGTCAAAAGAAATCCTTCATTGTATAAACTTCTCTTGTAATTCCCACTTAAGGTGGAAGACTGTAAGCATTGCATTTGAAAGAAAAGGTGTATTGTATATTTTGTTATAAATTTCTAATGTATTGTGGAAAAGAAGGCTCCTTGCATTGAAAGAAATGAGCTATGCTCAAAGAAAAAGAAAGTTCATTATTATTTTTTGAAGTTGCATTATTGTAAGAATGAAGGAAGAACATAGAAGTTGTAAATCATTAACAATGTATTCTTACCAAATCTGAATGTGAAATAGAGTTGTTTGTAGTTGAGAAAATTGTTGTGGTAGTAATGGAAAGATGCAATAAATTATAATGAGTTGTTTTGTTGAAAAATTGCATTTGGTTGTGGAAAGGAAAACAATAATACTAGAAATAGATTAAGCTCCATTCCTACATTTAAAATTGAAATAAATTTTGTTGGAAGAAAATAAAAAGGATCTTATAGTTGTGTTTCTTGTTATTATAGAAATAAAAAATCTTTAAATTTGGTAATTTTAAGCATGGAATGAATAAATGGTATAACCTTTCAATTGGAGACTATAGACACATAAATTCAAGATAAGGATAAAATGTAAAGTACCCTTGTAAAACTTGTTTTTGGAAAATTCACGGAATTTATGGTTCTATTTTCGAAGAATAGGACCGTCACCCTGTGCAGAGTGGTGGTCTCTAAACTACCACCCAGGTAAGGCAATGGTTTGCGAATCGTCACCCAGGTAGGGAAGGGGGTAGGTCCCATGACCACCGGCCTACTTTGGGCAGCGGTTTCATCATTGTCAGCGGAAAATTAAAAGTCCATGACTGGGAAATTTTACACTTCTTTTATTAAAAATTTAAGCCTCTAAAAATGAAGAGGAAATCGCCAACAAGCCCTAAGGGCATAAATTAATTGTTCTAAGCATATAAATCTTTAAATGGGCATTTAAATGTACCCAATCTCTTAGATTAAAAATGAAGTAGGGTTTTGCCCAAGTAGAAAAATCTAAAATGGAATTAACTAAATCACTACTCCATATTTACAATGGAAACCTCTACAATCAACAAATGGAATACATTGCCACGATAAATAAATAAACTAAACTAAGATAAGATTGATCCAAATGAATCCCTCCATGTATTTCCTTATTGCTTTCATGGCTTCTACTCCTCTAACCTACAAATAAAATAAAATAAAACACACCAAATGAGGAGGCTAGGGAAAAGAGAAAGGTTTAATAAAATTTAATAAGGATAGTTACAGTTAGTATGGAACCCTAGGATTTAGTGACCACAATTGATTTAATTCAAGGGATAGGAATCAACTCTACAATTTTTAGGTGAGAATTATATATATCATGGGATTTTAAATAATTTAAGTGTATGTGAAAATGGGTGAATGGGGTCACTAAGTTCCCTAGTGTATTAAGTTAAAAATGTAACTCTCCTAGAATGTTTTAGTAAATGATTCAATGGACATTAAGTCTAATAATTTAAGGGAAATAAGGAAGCTAAAGATAATGGTTTAATAAATGTGGGTTTGAATGTTATCTTAAGAAGGGGAAAACTATTTAAACAAGTAAAAGAATTAATGGGAACTTTTCTAGAGGATTATAATTAAATTGAAATTAGAAATGGATTAAGCATATTTAATTATTAATATAGACCTGATACATCCATTGTAATATAGAAAATTATTGGTAGTAATTTAGAAGAAAAATATTGTAGAGATTGATAGCCATGCTATATCTTAAACAAGAAAATTTATCATGCAACTTTCTAGATGATTATATCAAGGTTTAATGTGATATTACTAATGTTGAAAACTAGTAAATGTTACATAGATACTATAAAAGATACTTAGTATTAATGAATTGTTAGGAAATATCCTTATTTAGCTCTTTTCATTATCCAACATGGAATGTAATATGGTTGTATATTTTCAACTAAGAGACAAATCTAATATCAATTATGTATTAGCACATAGTTAACATAACAATTATTCAATCTAACGTATTGTTCCATTATAATAGGCTTGGAGATAGTTTTTGAGGATATTTAAGGTTGAGATAATATCCTAAGAATATTATTGGTTTTACATCCTCCTATATATGTAAATTATGTCCAGCATGGACATAGTAATATAAAGATAATATTATAAAAATTCTTTACTGCGTAATGCTTCCTAATTACCAAGATTCTGGTATCTAAGCGAATCCTGATATTTTGAAGAAAAAATCTGTAAGGGGTATGTATAAATGATCTGAAAATTGCAAAAACATTGATGTCATAGGGAGCCATATTTATTCCCATCAGAGATTCAGGAATGAAAGTAAGAGGGAAAGCGTATGAAAATGTTGGTATTTTTTATCTTATAGTCTATGATTCACCGATGTCACAGGTGTGGCTCAGGGTCATTTATGACCTACATCAAAATTTACAGGATGTTCATTATTCACCTAATTATTCAATACAGGGCTGAGCATCACCAGGTCCTCAGCTCGATATGGGGCTCTCTGGCCATCCATCACACAACACACTATTGCACCTGGATAGTGTTAGTAGTCAGAACTGGATCTAGCGTCAAATTTGGTTCAATAAAGCATTTCACCATAGTCTTGGAGAGCTTGGTTGATCTGTATCACTGTTACATTTCCTTCGCATAGGAAGACATATAAATAGGAAAGTCATTTAGGTTGGGATCTCCCATATCGATTTTCAAGGATATTACCTAGGACCTGGGTACATTACCACATGACTCATGATTCCTCCTTCCTACTGGGACCACTCACAGTTTTTCTGCATCTAAGGTGTTTCTGATTCCATAGTCATCCTTCTATGAACATCAGCTCACAGATGTTCATTTTGCATTCACCTAGGCTCGGCATAATTTGCCACCATATGTCGCAATCTAAGACTTGCCACATAGCTTTCTTTCTGGTTTTGCCCATGCTGGAGATTCCACATGTAAATATTAGTGGAAAGTAATCTTGCATCGTATGGAAGCACTATAAGGCGTTATCAGATATTATTCATCTAAAAAAATAAATTATCCAGCATGGCTTGTTATGAGGAATACATACGTGTATTTTTTTTATTAGAGGTAAAAAAGGGTTTGAGGAGACCCTACCCCATATAAAATGTTACCAGTTGCTTACAAAAAGGCCAAGGGATATACCATTGAAGCCCAACCACAAATGTAAAACAACACAATACCAACAACAAATAGAAACAAACATAAAGGAAAGTATCCAAACAACAAATAAATCAGTCAAATAACTAATAGTAGCAATGATACTAAGAAAATAACAAAAAAACAACTTAGAACTAACATCAAAAAATCGATATCCCATTTTTTTCATCACTCTTTTATCAAGTTTCCCCACTGCGTTCATACAATTGTTCCATTCTTTGACAAGTGAATTGATGGTAGCTTTCCAATGCTTATAGTTTGGCTCAGGGATCTCCACTAGTGTGGCCTTTTCCTTATTTTTCTCTTTCCTTAGCTAGTTCCATGGAATGAATCATCTCTAGCTAAAAGCTTAAGATGGTGGATGGTGCTCTTAACATTGAGGAGATGGACATCACAAATATAGAACACAACTTATTTCATCTTCAACATATCCTTGGCCATCTCCAGGACTTCTCTCATTGGCATTCTTGAGCTTGTTCACTAAGGACCAAAGAAGATAACTTTTCCACTTTATCAGTCAAATCCTTTAGATCCATGGAGAACCATACTAATCCTATGTTTTTTAATATCATGTATCAGGGCATGTAATGATAAAATTCCCGCAAGAAAGTATGAGACTTAACAACAGACTCCTGGGAAGTAAACAATTTAGATTAGGTAGTTTTAAGAGCATGCAAGGATCTTAATGGCATCCTATCCAAGTTCTCGGAACATGTTTATCATTTGTAGAGTGTCTAGATATTTCTTACTGGCACTACCTCATCACTGTTATCTCCTTCAGCAGCTAACCTTGTCCTTATTGGAAACTGACAAGTCTAGATTCCCATCTTGGTTTTCACCTGAATATAAAATCTCCACTTCCTCAACTGGTTTAGGATCCTCCTCTATCCCTGCTACATGTTTCTTGATGACACCATGACTCAGGTTAGATCTGGTTTGTTTAGCTACTGGTTTTCCAAATATATCGTCACTAAAACATTCCTCCTTAGGCACTAAACATTCAGCGATAGAAGCCCCAAATTTATCACTTCTCCCCAAAAGGGGAGTTCATAGCCTAAGAAGGGATTTAATAAGGCCCTAGTGTAGAGGTAAGGGGAAGGTACATTTCTTGACCATGCCGATAGATTTCACAAGGGAAGTAAATAGGAAGAAAGGGAAACTATAGGGCTTAGCATTATAGACATGGTTCAACATAGGGAAGTGGTAACCATATACCACTTTATACCATCCTTTTAAGGTAATGTAGGACATAAACAACTGAGCAATTTCATCAAAAGGATGGGGAAAATTTCCCCAAGCATAACCATTATGAAGAGAGATAGGCACTCCCTTACCTTGTATAAATAATTCAATCTCCAGGATGTAGTCTGACTTAGGTTTATAGATGCATCTGCCTTCCAGAGCTAAACTTGAGACTTTGGCAATAAGCTTAGGGGAAATGGTAAAGGAGAAGTTTCTGATTGAAATATGGCCTTCTTTCCATGTTTTCGCCGCAGCTTCACTCAATATTTTCATTGTAGCCATCAAAGATATTGAAGAAAGGTAACATAGCCACCTTTTCAAGTAGGGTCTTAACCTCTATGTACATCTCATGCCTCTTTCTAGGTTCAGTTATTACTAAGTCACCCCCCATGCTTCTAACCCTGTTATTCTTTCTGTTCTAAAAATAGTTACCTTCCCCTATCTTATTTTCCCACTTCTAGAAAAAAAAAAAAGATCCGGCCTGCCCCTTGAGGATTAGAAAGGAGATTTTACATGAGTTCAGGAATCATGAAAAAGATATGTTACGAGTCTGAATAATTAATGCCTCCTCATTTGTAGGAGTATAATTAGTTATACCTTTCCTTTTCATGATTTCAATAAATTTGGCTTCCATCATATTAGGATCCTCTACCACCCTAAGACCCCTTGAATTCACCCCCAAATTGGCCACAAATTCAGCTAGAGAGTTTCCTTCATGATACACATGATGAAAGGATATGGCCTCAAAACAGGATTCTAAAAGCTTAGTTTTATTTATGAATTCCTCAACAGAAATAGAAGGTTGAGATTTCCTTTCAAACATGAAATAATAATAAAGATTCCCCTTCCACTTCAAGTTTTTTTAATCCTTTCTCCTTGGCTAACTTCACCCCCCAAAACATCGTAACTGCCTCAGTAACATTGTTAGATTGGAGGCCCAGGTCAAGAAGTAGGCAAGAAGAAAATCTTCCTTGGGAAGTCCTAAAGAACACCTCCTCCCCCTGTTTTTCCTAGGATTACTCTTTGTTCTGCACCATCAATTTGAGTTTAAAGAAACCATCCCTAGGTGAATTCTACTTAATCCCCATATGAGGAATTACTTCTTTCTGGTTTGGGGTCACCTATAATGTTCCAATTCTTAAAGAAGTGTTGTTCATTGTCAAGAATTTCTATTTCATTTTTCCTTCGGATAGAAAAATTGTTCTTAACAGCCTATAGAGTTTTGTTTATAGTCAACCTAATGGGAAGTTTTGTATTTTTTAAATTCCTTCGATTTCTTTCTTTCCATAAATTCCACCAGAGGAGACCCAAACTCTATGACCCAAAGATTTTTAAGCCCTCAACTGAAGAAGGGACGGGGTTTTTCCATTGATTCGCCATCCTCCTTGATCTCTTTAGGAATTACCCAGTAACCGAGAAGCACCCATACTATAATAAACATTAGATGGCAAAAGGGACTTTTAGGAGATAATGAATTTTACAACGACAGTTCTATATTCACTTTTTTTTTCACACACCGAACATCTATTGGCCATCTATAAACTATTTAGCAGATTATCATCAGTAAGAATTTTATTTATTAATGAAACACTGAAAACATTACCCTTATGAGGGGTTTATGTTTCTTGTTTCAATCGTTACCAACATTTAAATATCCTTCTCTAGTTTCTTCTCCCTAAAAAAAGGGATAAGGCTGATTTGACAGAGAAATTACCACTTTGTTTTCTTTGTCACTCGACTATCTATCTTGGTCCTTACTGTTGAAGAAAAGATAATTTTTTTGAAAATCATGGACCTGTCTCAATGGTTCATGCATTTGGGTTCCTAAATGTTCCAGTTTCCATCCGTTCCTGAGATTTCCCAGTCTGAAAAGAAGTTGTCTTCTTCAGCCATATACTTATTGAATTTTTTCCCATATTTATCTTTGGTTGACTAGCAATTCTGGTGGGAATTAATCTTTAAAATGGATAACTTTTAGCCCCATTTATCTTTCCACTTGAATGTATATAAAATAATTTAGGTTATGAGAGAGGATAGTCGAAAAAAGATGATGCTGTAGTTTCCCCTATCCTATGTTACCACCACGAGGAAAATCCTCCATCTCAAGGCTCAATTTTCCTACACTTCTAGATTCTTAATGAATTAAAATACAACATATTAATTTTTTGTTTCTTCCTATCTCCTCATTTTCATATAAAAAATTCTTTACTGTGTTCTAATTATAAGCAAATACCAACAACATTATTTGTAATTGTTAACAATTTTTCTGACAAGTATTCTTTTATATTTAGTACTGTGATCGTATCTTGTGGTCACTCCTTTCTATCTATGCCTTCCAACCTGTCTCCTCTCCCTCCTCCTAATAACAGCTCTTTGATCTTTTGTTTGCCATCTATAGAGAAAACCTCTACTACTTCAATACTTGGGCATTGATACCATCCTTTCTCTGCTCCGCTCAAATTGTCTTACCTCACTGATGCTTTTGATAAAATTCATTGAAGGAGCCTGATTTTTACTAGATGGCTGAAAGTATTAAAGTAAGATACCTTATTAGGAGAGACTACTTCTTAATTGTTTGCATTACATCTGAATATAGCAGTTTTAATCAAATTTAGTTTTTTTTTTCGTATAATTTTCTTTTCTTTTCTTTCTTTCTTTATTTCTTATTTTTTTATATGTTTCACAAGAATACTTCAAGCATATGATTCTCTCTCTTAATGGAACAATATGCAACAAGGTTTTTTCTTTGTAAATTTGGGCCCTATTTTTCATTTTTAAAAAAACTTGTTATCATGTTTTATAAAAAAAGATATGATAGGTGTTCCTTACTTTTTCACCTTCATTTTTTTTCCTTTTTGCTTTGCACTAGCACACCTACTCACTAACACTACCCGAAAAACCAAACACTAAATGCACTACATACACTCTACTTGGTTATACTTATCTTCTTCTCCTTACCATTTTAGTTCACATTTTGTAATTTTAATTGTATTTTAATGTTGCACTATCAAATAATATGTTGATAGGATTGGACGAACCAAAAAAAATGTAAACGACAAAAACGTCATTCTACGTAATGTTGGAAAACATTCATCTATCATGGCACTAAATAATCTTTGTTAATAATGTTTATTGCATTTAAAAGCGTGTATAGTTAACATTTAGTTTAGAAATTATCAAAAATTGAAGCTAAATGTAATTAATCATGAAACATTTGAAAAAGGGATTAGCTCCCATAAATATTGAGATTTAGACATGCTCTACGCCCTCTACGCACATAAGGGGTTAGATCCCTTAATTGAAATTGTCCTAAACATTGATCTCACAACGTCAAGATATCATATGTAGAATTCCACATCTTTTTACATATATAACTATATATGTGGTTTGTTTTTTTGTATATATGTTGCATGACTTATTAAATATTTTAGATTCATTTTTTATATAAGTTCAAAAAAAGAGGGCACACCTGGCCTCAATATTATAATATTTATATACAAAGACTTGGTAAACTAGATAAGGTTTTGAGTACAATAAACCCCTAGAAGTAGAGAGATCATATTATGATTATGCCTAAAATTAAAATACATTCGATTAAAAACATGCACCTAAGACTAGTTATCATCCTCCTTCAAGGAGATGGAACCATAATAGTAGGCAATTTAGAATCCTTGGTCTCCTCCTTGATTACTATAGAGGCCATTGATTCAATCAACTTAGAGTATTCAAACTTTTTAGATGGGATATTCAGCATGGTGTAAATCGCATCCAATTTTTTTCCTTAAGTGATTATTCTAGAGCTAGAGAGTTAGAGATCGTCCATATTTAATCCATCTGGTGTCTAATATCAAACCCAACTCCCTTCATATTCTTATGAATTGCAAAGGAGTTACTTTCTCTAAGAAGAACTATCTAGTTATCAATGATTAGTGCCAATTTCAGTGTGTCTAACCTAGTTAGTGGATTATCATGTGTCATTCATTGCTTTAACAAATTTCCTCCACTCCCACTGAGTCCCCAAGTATGGTTGATAACTAAGCACAAAGAATATTTGTGGCCATTCATCCACGCAACTTAGGGTATTTGACACCTACAATCAAAGTCTGTTGTTAGAAATCCATGGCTTCTTTAGCAGTAACCCATGTGGTTTTCTCAGAATAGACATCCTACATTAAGGAGATGCCTCATTTTGAGTTCATTTGTTGTCCCAGGAAAGAATTTATGACCTTCGACTAAGGGATACTTATGAACTAGGTTTTCCTACTTCTTGTGCCACAGTATTACTTATCATTGTGCCTTCCCTTTACCTGCCCTAGTAAGCTTGGCAGGCCCTGCCACATTCTTCCCAGTTTCCATTTTCCACTTGTAGAAATAAATATTCTCCTTGAACCATCAAATTAAGAGTGCAAATGGAGGTTGAGATAATAATACCCTTCACCGCATGCCAAAAATCTTCCTTTCTAGTGTGAAAAATATGCGATAATTCCCATGAGCGAAGAAAAAGCCACATGGATGAATATGTCATTATTACAATTACAATTTGTAGGATCCTTGCATATCACTTGTGGGATATGATAGGCCCCCTTCCCTCTCAATTAAATAAACATATCCCTAATTAAATCAATTTGCGTCACAATAACACCTTTTTAATTTTTAAATTGATCTCATCCCTAAGATTGGCAAGATATTCAGCAAACTTTGTTCACACTTATTAAGGTGTTGAAGAATTCTCACCTAAATTATTTAAGCGATACAATCCTCCACAACGATGGTAGTTTCCCAATGCCTAGAATTGTTTTTCTTGTTTATAGAATTGATATGTTCTAAGTTCTATGATTCAAACCTTCAATAATGAATTATCCAACCATTTCCATTGTGATATTTCATTCATGCCCGGTCATAAATCCTTGGCCTCCCCAGTTTATTATAGCCACTGCCCAAGTACGCCTTACAAAACTCGAGCATTTGTTTAATCCCACAGATTGCAACAATCCATTGGTCCTCAACCCCTTCCAAAGATTCATTTTAGGCCCAACACTACCCAACTGAAGATTCTCTACCTGCCTTCTAGCCTTAGAAGGTTTGAGTGTTCTTTGTAGTTTTCAATCGCTTTCATAATTTGCATCTAACTTCTGAAAGGGTTCTGTCAAAAGATGGTATAATCACGGTAAGAGAGCTCTTCTATTAGCCCTTATTACCGATGCGAACTACTTGGTAAGCGCTAATACTAACTATTAGGCTTTCATTTTTCGTTCTTTTCCTTTTTACTTTTCATTGAGAGAGGATGATACATTGCTGGAAATTCTGATTTATTATCGACAACGCAAAAAATAGACTTAAATTTGTGAGAATAAGAAGTTATTAGTATAAAGACCCAACATTGATTGTGTATGGGACTGTTGTGAGAAGGAAATGATGGTGTAGTTGATGTAAGAGCCCTGGCTGGAGATGGTTTTTTTTTATCTTTAGAATGAGGGGCTTTGCAAATGTTTATCAAGGTGCATTGTGGTTCTTTGGTAAGGTGGATTTGAGTTTATGTTACTGGGAAACGAGTTGTACAACATAACCTTGTTTTTAAAGCCCTTCTGTATGGATTTTTCTCTCTACCCTCCATTAAATTCTTGGGAATCTAAATTTTGACCAAGATAGTTTTTTATCAGATTGTATATTTGTTTTAGGAGGATTCAAAAATAACACCAAGAGAATTTTTTTTAACCTCTCTGACTAGTTGTTTGGAAAAAAGTATATAGGTAGAGGTTTGAAGAATATTTCCAACAAGTGTAGAAGCATTAGAACGACCCGATCTTCTATTGCAGGGGGGTCAAGTTGAGCTCACAGTAAGATGCAATGATGGATGATGCAGAGGAAGAGGATTATGTGTAAAGTGATGAGCCTAAATTTTTTGTAGAGCCTAAAGTCCCCCTGTCAGTAGTTGAATGCAATGAAACAAATAGACAAAAGATGAGAAGGGAGGATGTGACTGGACCACAGAATGGTGTGAGGGACTTGTATTTACAAGTAAATAGAGGGAGAAAAAATCCAATTCCCCTTGCTTTCTACGCCCAAACAATGGTAGTAGTGGATAGGTAGACAAAAAAAAATCTAGAACAAACAACAATCATGACGTGGAATTGTTACGTTTAACTTAGGAGGAACGATTCACTGTATTAAGAGGGAAAGAATATTTAGTCAATGGCGATAGATGGACGAAAGTGATAAAAAAAAAGGAAATTATCCTTTTTACCATTATCCTTAGATCTCATAGGGGGAAAGACCATGGTAGATCGGTACTCTTGGGATTTTTTGTCAAGTTATCTTCGACTGATCGGCTGTGTAGTCCTTTCTTCTCTTTTGGTGCTTTCTCATTTTTTTCCCAAGATTTTTGTTTTGCTTCCCCCCCGAGCCAATAGGGCCCTTGTGTTTTTTTGTTTCTCTTTTGTTCCTTAATGTCTATGATTTGATTGTATAGGGTTCCCCGATTCCCTTCAAAATATTTTTTATTACCTTATCTAATAAAAAAGATTAATTTTAGCCACCTCCATCAAAATTGATCTTGATGAAATTAGTAGGTGATGACTTTCCATTATCTCTTTTTTTACATACTTTTTACCAATCCCTTTATCAGGGCTCAGGTGTATCAAGATAATTGATATTGTTTGTTTCTATATTTTTTGTTGTGTAAAACAAAGTACAGCCAATATTTAGATA
>JAHRHJ020000500.1:0-68305 GCA_019776745.2 Taxus chinensis | reverse complement strand
TTGAACTTGGTGTTAGTGGTAGAGGAGAGTCTTCATAGTGTTTTAGACATTTTTAATTGTTTTATGATTGTAGGTTTGGCCCTCTTTTATTTCGTTTCTTGTTTGGGAAGTTATTTTTGTCTCTTATAAATTTGATTTTAACTTTTTTTGTTTTGTTGGATTTATTTTTATTGTATGTGCGCAAGCAATGAAAGACAAACTAAAATAGTAGTACGGTCACCCCTATTTTTAAGAAAATTTATTGTCTCTTTTCTATCATATTACAAAAACAAAGAGGTCGATTTTTGACTTTTTAAAATTTTATTAGAGAGGAAATTTTAATTTGTAAATTATAATAAAACTTTTTTGTTCTTTATTGACAAATATTTAAGGTATTTATCTGTAAAAAAACTAACTCTTTCTTTATAATAATTATTGAATAATATCAATCCATATACTACTCAAATAATACAATAATGAATCATGCTATTCATGCAAATCTAGGGGTCATTTCTTAACATAAACATTTTTTTGAACACTATCTTTTTCCACACAATAAATCAACTCAATATATTCAAATTTTCATTATTTTCCCATACCTCCTTCTAGATCATTAAAACTTAAATTCTTGACCTAATCTTGATTGCTAATTATTTTATAATTTTGTGTAAGGTGTCGTAATATATTAATACCTAACGGTAGCATTAATCTTAGAAAATATTCACTCCGACCAGTGTTACAACTTCGAGGGTGGCATATCCACGCGCAATAGGGAACAAAAGCAAAACCATATTTCAATCGTCCAGTTCCCCCGATCACAGCCACATCCCTTTTCTCCTCACTGAAATCTATTTGCTCCCTGCATTTCGATGGTGCTGCCATTGAATCTCCCTGTCTCAAATATAACAGTGGTGAGATGAAGAAAATTGTTCTGATTAATATCCGAACTGGCTTCCGTTCCTTGAATTCTTCCGATAAACTTGGAGGAGGGATCGGGTCCCCGTGTGATTGGGTGGTCCAACACGTTTACAGTTCCAAATGCTAACAGATTCGAAGACGTTCCATTCACTCCAGCAATTATAACCGCAGTAGCATTGGGTCCTCCCGAGATTTCGTGCGTGTAAAACACAAAATTCTTCATCCTTGCAGCAGCGAAATTACAGTGAGAACATAAGAGGTCGAAATAAACAACATAAGGAATGATCTTAATAAAGAATTTGAAGCCATTGCCACAACACTGAAGAATAACAGCTAAATTAGGGCACGTAAAAAGAAACTTGTAACGCAGGCAGATGCATTCAGTGAATTGGATATATAATAATTGATTTTGGCTTGTTGAAGAGGTCCATAACACAGGTTCATTCATGTCGTATCGTTCCAGTCAAAACGCGTTATATGTCTAACAAACATATTAAATAGGAGACTGAAAACCTATTGAGAAGCGGAGACAAATATCCATCTTTAAGAAATTTATACAAACAACCAGGTCAATACGCTGTAGAATCCCCGGTGGATCCACGGACAAGCGACTATTTTACGTAGATATTGTAATGACCAAGTGCTCTTTTTATCTCTTTATAGAAAGGGCAGATAGCTACCATCGCAGGAAAAGTATCATTTTTCTGACTTTGTTACGTAAAAGATTGGGTCAAGGAGTTCGGTGGATGACTTTCGAGAATATCTTTAAAAGGTGATTCTTATCGACGACTATTGGAGATGGGAAGTCTTCATTATTTGAATGACCTCCACAAGAAATCATTATTCTAATGTTTAATAATAATAATAATAATAATAATTTTTTTAAATTCTATATTTCTTTTAAACGGAAAAATAGAGTTGTGTTGAGGTTGACTTCATAATTTGTTTGAAAGAGTCATATGGATTTTTTAGGAGTTAAATTTGATGGTTTAAATATTTTTTTAATGATTTTAACCGTAATGTAACTTGTATATTTAAAATATAACCATTAGCCTTTCATATAGATTATGAGATAAAAATTATAAATATATATTGAAATTACTTAAATATACATAGAATGGCGACAATTTTGTGCCAACTTGGCATCTCCGGGTAGCTCTCCCTTGTTAGCCTTGCGGGTAGGTGCTTTCTTTTCCTTGGTGGCTTTGCGTGCTAATGCTTTGTATACATCTTTCAGGCTTCGAGAATGGTGGATATGCGTCAAGGTTTGGTGGAGGATTTTTCCCTCAGGGTGTTTCTTCCCTTGTGGGGCCTGTGCTGTCTATGAGTTTAGATCTGGCCATGGTTACTCCGTCCTTCCCTTCGAACTCTGATGTTCGTAGCAGGATCAAAATCGACAGTGATGGGGATGGCTTCCTCAAGTCTGATGAATAGTGTAATGTTGGCTCCCTGTGTGCAAGTGGCCCTTTTGGGGTTAGTGTTGCAGGGTCTGGTGGGGGGCATTTTTCCTGCTTCTGTGGTGGTTGAGCTTGTGAAGTTGGTTGTTGTGAGCGAAGTGCATTTTGGGAAGAGTTCTATAACAATGGAGATGGTAGGGGCGCCTTTAGGTCCACTAGAAGTTTTTGGAATGCGGCCAAATCTTCCTTCAGACCTACCTCAAAGCCAATGGATCCTACTAAAGTATCTCCATATGTTTCATTTGGGGCTGATGTTCGTCACTCTGAAGATTTTTTAAAGAGTAATGAGATTATTTGTAGGTTCAAAAACCTATTCCCAGTCCTCTGTGCTCTTCATGATTGGATATTAACTCACTTGGAAGCATCTTATGGAAGGTAAACTCGACATTTAGCCAACAGTTGGCAAAGATTCAGATTTTAAGTCTCATTTCCTTCTTATGAAATTGTGGTTCCCATTGTTCAACCCAATGATTAAAACCTTTAATGATAAATTGATTTGGGTCAATTTTCCTTATTTGTGTATCAAATTCTGGAGTGAAAATTACTTAGTGTCAATAGGGGATGCCTTACGTAAATGTCTCACCATTGATTTTAAGACATCTCTATTCGATTTTACCACATATACCCTTTTTATAATTGATATAGATTCCACGACTGATTTCCCGACTACCATCAATATCATTGTTGAGGATCGTACTTTGATCCAAACTCTGGATTATGATGAATTTCCTTTTAGGTGTAGCACTTGTTTCTACTCATAGTTCACTTAGTTGGTGAATGTCAAATTAGCAAAAAAATAAAGTAAAGGTAGATCCTCATGATGGAAAAAAATTGATCCTAGTCATCTGGTTGTTAAGATTTAACTGGATAGTGAATCTGAGATGGACTCATTGAATGGAGAGGTTCATGATTCAAAGTTTGAGAAGGTCATTCCTTTTTACCCCACTCCTATTGGTAAGGCTAAACCACATGCTATAGTAGAAGACTCCTTTCCTCTTGTGTCTCAATCTCACAAGCATTTGGAGAATCTAGAAATTATCATCAGACGATTCGCTCTAAATAAAATATAAATCCTAATCCTGATGACAGATAAATTACTGCGGGGAATTAGAAGAAAGGGAAAACTATTAAAAATCCCCTCAAAATGAAGTTGAGATCTCAGGGTTTGGTGTCTCAGGGATAAGATGGTTTATGGTTGTTGTGATTGTTGTTTGTATCTCTCTTGGTTGTTGGTAGAGGCTTCTCCTTTTTATCCTCATTTCTATATCTTTTTCTCCATTGTACTGTGGGTTTTTGGGTCCCCTTCATAACCAACCTATTTACCTAATAAAAAAACATCAAATATAATCTTTGATATATTTTATTATATAGATTACACTATTTAGAAGCACATGTTGTGTATGTCATTTAGTGTGTAATTGTTGGCATGTTGATGTGTTGGAGATGAGAGTATTCTTTGATCCTTTTCAGGAATTCTATGAGAATTCGAGTGTGAAACACTGTCTTGTTGTGTGTGTGAAATAAATAAATAAAAATAAAATAAAAAAAATAAAAAAAATGTGATTGTTGATTTCAGAGTGTTGGATCCTTTTGGCATTTGTGCCTGTGTGGGTGTGCTAATATGTTGTACAATTCAAGGTTGGTTTAGTAGTGAACTAGATTTCTTAATGATGTCATTATCATCTGTATAGAAATGTGTTTGTCCCCATATTATATGGCAGTTGATTGTATGTATTAATTGTTCTCGGCTCATAATTGTAATTCATGTGATATGACGTAGCAATCGATGTCATGATCTAGAGGACATATGGTGGGTATATGATCCCTATCATATAGTGATTGCACTTGGGGTACAACATGTGGTGATTTGGTGTGTGGTAAATCATGAATGTAATGTATTTGATGTACCCTATATTGGTGCCACGCGTAAGACGCTATGGTAAGGTGTGTGAACCACCATTGTGTTAGTGATGTAGTTTCATGTTATGTTGTGAACCTTATGCTAACCTATCCTAAGGGAAATCGGTAAAAGTGTATGTTTGGAGTGAGGAATTTGTGTACCATGGGCCAATAACTCGAGCCAACCTTCAGTTCCATAGATGGTGACCTATGCTTCTTTCCTCTCTCCCTATGTGGTTTTTGTATGGATACAACCTAAGTGTAGCTATGATTGTGTTTAGACTTGTCAAAGAAGTGGTGGGATGATTTAGATAGAGATGATGTCAATTGTAGCATTGATATGTTATTTTATGAGTTGAGGCTTGATGTTCTGAGTGTCAGCAACTCATTGAGTACCCCCTTAGTGGCTAGATAAGGCCACATAGTCATTGTAATGTGTTATTCTTATATATGTATTTTATTTGTAAATTGAACTTTTTATTTTATTTCTGCAAGGACCAATAGTTTTCTTGATTGCCATGCTTTATATTTTGGGCATTTCCTCAATTTTTGGTACTATCATGTAAATTTTTGCACTAAATTTGGCTATTTAGCCAATTATTTTGCTTGGATTTGCATCTTCATTTAAAATTTTAGAAATTTTACTTTCTTTCCCAAGGCTTGTACTTTGCCACTTGGCATTTGAATCGGATTACTATGTTGGTTCTATTGTCGTGATGTGTGGAATAGGGTCATGGGATACACTATGGAGTGGTTGGACCTATGGACCTGATTTTTTATATGGGGGTATGCCCCAAGGAGTTACTGTAACACTCGCTAAAAACAACCCACTTGAGACCCAAGAAACAACCTAGAATTAGATAGGAAAATTATGGAATAATTTTCTTTTTTTGTTTAAAAGTGTCTTCAACCAAGCTACAAGACAACAGTTGTCACAAATAAGGTTCCAGATCAATACTAATTTACTACATTATTTTTTTTATTAACAATTATTAAAGGTCACAAGGTCAAAATTTAGGGTTAGAAAGTTCAATTAGGTTAAGAGGGTAATTTCACACTACACCACTCTCTAATTGGCTTAAAATTTCAAATTTATTTTTCTAAGAATTAATGCTCTCAAAAATTCTCTAAAACATTTTCATTGTATATGAAATTTCCTCACCTTTCCTACGATATAAAGAAGTTCTACTAACTCCTCATATTTCTCAAGTTATGGGTCGGCGGACCTTGGGAGGAAAATTTTCCCAAGAGTGGGCTTGCGGGCCTAGGAGAGAAAAATTTCCCCAGGGGCGGGTCTACAGACCATCGGGAGAAATTTTTCCCCAGGGGTAGGTCTGTAGGCCATGGGGAGAAATTTTTCCCGGAGAAGGAGTCGGGTTGGTGGGACCACAGAGACATTTCAAAAATTTCCCATGTGTGGCGAAAAGCCACCTTTCCGCCCGCGCTCTCGTGAGTCTGTAAGTCTGCAAGGGACATGTGGCACCTCCCAAGCAAATGTGGGACTGGGGTGGTAGGGATAAAATAATTTTAATGTTGAGAAGGGTGAAAAGGATAAAATTCACCTGTGCCTCCGTGCAACACCTCGCAATGGCATGTGGCAGCTCCTGATTGGCTATGGGCTGGCGGGGCAGTGGGGAAAATGTAGAAAATTTTCCCAAATTTTTCCAAAAATGCAAAAGGCAAAAAGGAACCCGCTCCTCCTATGATGCCTCATGATGCCACATGGCAGCTCTTGATTGGCTGCGGGCCGACGGGGAAACTTTAGAAAATTTTCTCAATTTGTTTTGACAATTATAATTATTTTTGACACCAAATGAAGAAAAAAATTCAAAAGGCCGTAATGTTTGATAGAGAACTCAATTTTGGGAAAACAAAGACTTTTTGGAAAGATCTTAAATTCCTCTTTGCACAAAAATCATTAAGTTTTAAGTTTGATGAAGTTGAATGTTTCAATTTTGTAAAAATATTCTGCAGGGTTTTACAGTGCGAACAAGTAAATTTTAACTTATCAAGTTTGTTCAATTTGATCTTCTTTCTCTCTCAACATGTCAAACAAACATGGATAATTGTTCTTAGATGGATTTAATAAGTATTTCAAGATTCAATTTGTTTGATTGATTTGTAATTTGAAAATCTACATCTCTTGACAGTAAAATGACTGTAAGAGGGTTGAGCCCATTGTTGCAATGGTTTGAAGGATTTTCCTTAAGTGTTTTTGTCTAATTGCATTCATTTATAACCTAGCATATTCAATTTTAATGTATCATTGTTATTTCTTGATTGCAGGTTTGGTCAGTTCATTTCTTGTAAAGGTTGCAGAGTTTAACGTGAAGCCGAAATGGAAACAACAAAATTAACTCAATGGTTCTTATTTTACATTCCTTACAAATGAATTCATTTCATGATAGTTTCAAATAGGTTTAATTTTTTCAATCAAATGATAAAGAAAAGAATGTAACTTTTATTCCTGTAAAATCATGCACTTCACAAAAAAGAGTATTACATTTCCTTCATACGCATTTCTTTCTTTCAAAAAAGAGATTACAACTCACATTTAGGTGATCAAATTCAATACAATGATGCAATTTGAGGAAGGTTATGCAATCCTTTATTGATTCCAAAAGACAAATTTACAACTTCCTTCTTTCATTCTTCAATTACATCATACAGAACAAAATTTCTTGCTTTTAAAAGAACAAAATGGAGTATGTCTCTTTCACATTTCAATTTACATTTCATAACCAATACAACATCTTTCCATTACAAAACATATACAAGTTCATCCACTTCAAGTGGGAAAGGTTACAATAAAATTTCATTTCACAAGGGACTATCAAACTGTCTTTATCTCAGCTCCAGAACAGAAACATGCATATTTCTCATTCTTCCAAATTATGATCACAACAAGAGTAAGGGAAAGGAGATGCTCTCCACCCAACCAAGACATTCAATGAAGAGGAGAATCCATCCTTCTTCATTGGCCCCTGAGCCCTAACCATAGTGCAATAAAAGATGTGATTCAACTCATGGCAACAAAGGCTTCCACAACACACACAAGCAGCAATTTGTTTCACATATAAAAACACAGTCCAAAATAGAATGTAGTTTGCAACTACAATAAAAGCGTCAAAAACAAAACTAAGGCTTTATCAAGAAACCCATAGGAGAAAGAAACTATCAGGGATGTTACTTGTGCCTCCCAAAGGGGAAATGGGTGTCACCACCCGATTTCAAACTGCCAAAAATATAGTATATCAAAGCCCTGACATACCCTTATGCCTCCCCCAAGTACCCCTTATTCCTCACATTTCTTTATGCCTCCCCAACCTCTTTTGGCACCCCATAATGAGTAAATAAATGCAAGCTATTTCTTTGTAAGGTGGAACCCAAATCCCAACTCCCTCCACACTTATACCTCCCTTAAACACTTGTGCCTCCCACAAAATAAACCCCATAGTCTTCTCCTACACCATTCCTAGGCCATCTACCCAACATCCCACAAACATGCCAAAACATTCACAACAGTAACAATTTCATAAACAAAAAAAAAAGTATTTCAAGAGCCAAGCTCCTACCTCTCCATGATGGAGTTGTTCCAAGTTCCAAAACAACAAGCTTTATCCCAATGCAAACAATCCAAATCAACCAAGCATAAGCATGCAAAAATCTTGCAAAAAAAAACTTCTTCAAAGCAAGAGATCCAAAACAGCAAAAGAATTCCAAAAGTGAAGCAACCCAAAACAAGGCAAGAAATTCAAATTTAACAGAAGAGGGTAGAGAAGAGGATAAGGTGGATCAATGTAGGATTCAACATCACACATCCTCAACCCTAACCCAAAATTCAACTTCATTCTCCAATGCATAATAAATAGGTGGGTGAATAATATGACAATTTACTTACATACTCAAATCCAACCCACACCCCAAAGGACTAAAATTAAACCATGTAAGAAAAGTGTAATTAAAACCTACAATTTTCCTTCTCAAAAAGCATTATAAAATTCTAATTTTAACTCTCCAACCATAGGTATGGTTGGTAGTTAAATTTAAGAGGTATGGGACAAGTTAACTTGTCCCACAAGCCTCCAAAATCAGCCTCTAAGGATAATTTTGAATTTCCAAGAAGGTGGAGTGTTACACACTCAAAAGTTAACTTACACATCACTTAAACATCTCTTACAACACTTTAATTCAAGGCCAACAACTCTATTAATTACTTTCTTATGAAATATTTTAGTTAATTAACTTAAGAACATGATTACTCACAATATTACACACCATTTAATGAATAAGGAAAGGGTCAATGCACCATAAAATAAATACATGCAAACATAAATAGAGGAACCAATGAATAAATACACATAACCCCTTGGTCACATTTAAAGGGGATTCCCCCCCCCATGGGAATACCTAACACACACAAACACACACAAAAATATACTAGCTGCCATGCTGACCTTGTTGAATTCATCTAGAATTCCAATGTGGTTGGTCTCCAATCCCCCGATGTTTGTTGTGATATTTTAACCTGCAAAATGCAAATACCTCCTTCGTCCTCGTGGCCATATCAGAAAATCCAAATAATATAATTAAAATTCTAAAATCATCTAGATATATGGATCACAACAACATCCAAGCAACCAATAAGATCATTTTCAATTTTACTCAACAACTATATTATCATCAAATAATTTCCATTTCTATGTCTACTCACAATATCCAAATATCACATGTCTGAACAACATCCATAGTATGACCATTTCAAATAGTATATCAACATCAATATCCAAAATACCTCCAATAATCATCATGCATAATAACTTAATCAAGTCAACAATAATCCATGAACTAACATCTAACAACATACTATAATAAAGCCCATAATCATGTCCATAATATAATCAGCAGTATCATGATTAGTATAAAAAAGGTGTAAAAGGGAAGTGGGCACTAGAGTTATAGATAACTAAAAGCGGGTTTCTGAACCATGAATTATTATCTCCCTTGGGTTAGGGGTATCCTGGACTATATGTGCCTAGGGCCATAGGGAAACTAGCCTCTTTTGGGAGTGAAAAGGAAATTTATTTTATTTATTACTTCTTGAGGGTGGAATAAGAGATTGAGGGATGCATAAGAGATTGAGGGAGGCATAAGATATTTGTGTGTGTGTGTGTGTGATTGATGCTTCGGGAGCTATGTAGAGTTGTTATGATGTTTTGGTTGTGGTGTTTTGATGTATATGTTACTCATGTTATTTGGATACGTTTTGTGATGTTATGGATAGGGTATTGATGCCATTTTTGATACTATGTACATGTAGTTATTGTTCTGAGTTATGTGAAATATTCAATCTCTAGAATTGTTGAAATTTTTGGTTGTTTTAGTACACTCTTGTTCGAGTACTATATGTTAGTCATAGATGTGTGACAAGTACTATGTATGTGGTCCATGCCTTTCCTCTTCTATAAATTGGTTAAGCCCTTGTGGTGTGGTACCATCGTGAAAGTATGTAAAATTATGCTTGTGAATCATTAGTGTTGTGTGTATGACCTTGGTAGGGTGTTGTGTTAGCGGTGTCATGCTGGGCACAAATCAATCAAGCAAAAATGAATAAACTAAATCTCTACAACAATGAAATTTCAAAGAACTTAAAATAGTAATAATGAAAAGGAAAATGAGATGAATTAAATAATGAAGTAAGAGAAACAATACATTCCAATCTTCACAAAACATTGAAAGTTATATAATCTACTAAATTTTCTAAGTTATCCACCCGGTGGTCGTGTCTTTAACGACAGAGATTTTAACCATAAAAGAATATTTTTCTTTATCTGTCTTGTGTGATTATTAGATTTTTCTTTTTCTTCATCCTTTGTCACATCAAGGATGATGCTTAGCTTAAGTGGAAGAAATGTAATGCCTTGTTCAACATCGACTTCCAAACTCTTGACAAAATTACCCTATTGCTAAATGTCGATTGATTATTTGATTTCACTTTTGGTCAACTAAGTGATTATGACATGTTTTCAAAGTTAGTTTTGAAACCCTTATTTCCATTGTACCTATTGGTCAAATTGTTGGGTGATTTTTCAATGTCGAGGGAACTCCATAGCGTCGTCTTCAAGCGATCATTTTGGCTAATTGTATTCTCAATTAGTGGGTTGCAAATTGACATCTTCTTAAAGGTTCTAAGGGAATTATTTTAAAAACGCTTTCAAAGGTATGTGGTTTTTGTTTCTTTAGGTAACTAAATTTTAACTAAGTTAAGTAATTTTTTTGGATGGTTTTAGCTTGCGTGGAAAGTATTGTTCACGTTATTTGTTTTATTAATGGCTCCAAAAACCATTTTTTCCTTTGGTCGAACAAGCCTCCATGTCGGATTTTTGGTTATAATTTTTTTTTGGTGATTTCACTTTTATTCCTCCACCACTCATGCCAGCCTTTATTGGCCATTAATGAAACCTCTTATCCTTCTTTTTATCGGTTTAGGCTTTAACGAAAAGTTGTTCATCTGTTCTAAAAATTAATTATTATTAATTATCTCTATCCTGGTATTTTCTTGAGCTTCTCACCCAAATTTTGGGGGGGGGGGGGGGCGCTTACTTTGTAAATGTTTTTGAGTAGATTAATGGGACAAATGCTCTAATACAAAATTCTTTTTTTTATTGTTCTACTCTCACCTATGTTAGTGGTCGCATGGGTTTAGTGGGAGAGTTAGTATGTGAATTTAGGTAAAATCATCAGACTCCATTGCTAATGCAATTGGCCGATGAAGAGCCTCCTGTCCTTACTGCATTATCCCTGCCTTTGGCTAATGAGGAAGTGAATGAATGTTTTAGCACCTTTCGACACTAAAATTTTCCTCCGTAATTTCTATTTCATTAATGTATGTATTAGGAATAAGATTTTGTTAAGTATAATTAGAATTAGCATCCGATAGAAGATAACATCACTGCCGGTACGCCGCCGCCAATAATGTATAGTACCATAATAGTCAAAATTACAATAGAAATGTTGTGGTAAAAAGTAAATATTTGTCGTAAGTGGTCTGGTAATGTTAAAATGTCAAAGTTGGGGTAAGTAGAGAAGTAGGGTCTACATGATTAGGAATTATAAATATTATATTGGTAATAAGGACAAGGAGTGAGGTCATAAATATTTTGTGTATTTTATTTGTAAAAAGTCTAAAAATGTGGAACCCATGTGAAATGATAAGGTTTATCTTATCTTAAAAGATAAGCTTACATGTACAGATAAGAGTTAAGGTATGGAATATGATTCGTCAGAGTAGATTTCTTATCCTATCTTAGAGATAAGATGGATAAGCCTGGAAGTTCTATAAATAGAGAGGCCACCCCCCTCATTTAGCATAGAAGGAAGTAGCGAGAAATATTGTATGAGTAAGTGTGTAAAGGAAGCCATCATTTTGAAGGTCTATTAAAGAAGCCATTAAGAGGTGTAATTGTGAAGTTTCTCCCATACTTATTTTTGGAAGGCAAGTGAAGTCAATAACACTTGAAGTACCTCATGGGTGAGATTGTAACAATTTTATGTTGATATTATAATTTACACTTATATTTTAGATTTATCATCATTCCTTCTTATCATAGTCTATGGTATTCTTGTGTTATGTTTGTTGTTGTGTTTCCAGATTCCATCTACCAAACTGAAAGGTGTGCATTAGTAAATAATCATAGCACGAGGAGTTTCCGGTAAAGAATTATCATAGTGTTGGATTGGTGATAACATTTTGGTTCCGTTGCCAGGACCATTCCTCGTTGGTGGATTTTCTGGAGAGATATTCCCACTTAGTCAGAAAACATTTGGAGGGTAACCTTGTTTTTACTGTGCATAGTAGTTACCATGGTAAAGTCACTTTTTTCCATGAATAGTATTTACCATAGTAAAGTCACTTTTTACTGTGAATAGTATGTACTACAGTAACTTCACTTTTTACCATGAATAGTATTTACCGTAGTAACTTCACTTTTTACTTTGTAAAGTCAATTTTTATGATAGTAAGTCAAGTTTTACCATAGTTACCGTGGTCATTTCTATTTTCTATTATAGTGATTCCAATTATTTGTGCACATAAGTCTTGTTGATTGTACTTGTGGGTTGGTATTTCACTATGGTTACTTTTGAAAATGGGGAAGATTCCTATTTTTTCAGCCCAATCTAATGAATATGCTTCCTCTTTCATTCAAGAGTTTAAATGATCTTACATTTGTAATGGCCTGATAAGAAGGGAACAATGGACTGAATTTTTTCTTACCTTTTTGGATGGTTCAGCCCTTAGGTGGTTTGAAACACTAGGTGATAATGTGAAAAATTCATGGGATTTATTAACTGAAAGTTTTCTTGAAGAATTTGGTGAACAACAGAAATATGCAGATCTCATGATCGATATCACAAAGCTATCCCAAGGAGAGAAGGAGAAGATAAGGGATTATCATGCTCATGTTCTAGAGCTAAGGAGGAAGCTCCATGCCTAGATCCGGAAGGAAAGATTAGCGGATGGTTTGATGAATGGCATGGATAATCTCCTCTGTAAGCACTTCATTCTTGGGATGAAGCCATAGATCAGACAACGAGTGAAGTATGACTGCCCAACTACCATTGAACAAGCAAAGGAGATTGCAAGAAGGCAAGAAGAAAGCATGGAAGAGGAGCCCAAAGAAATTGTTGCTAAAGAAGAGCCTACACCAGCAGCTTTGGTCCAGAATCCACAACCACTCTCGGTGAGCACAAATATTTCTCCTAGTACATCTACTGAGTATGAAGATCTGCTCAGGAAGATGGGTCAGTTAACTATTAATCTTCTTCAAGGAAAGGAATTTAGTTCTCAGGGAGGAGATAGAGGTCCAAAAAGAAATATTTCTGAAGTTGTATGTTATGGTTATTATAAAAAGGTTCATTATAAGTATAATTGTCAAGATAGAGCTTCTACATCTGGTACAAGAGATAATGATAAAGGAAAATCACCTGTGAATTCTTTTGATGTAGTAGATAAGAGCATAAATAATTAAGTAGATGTGTTTGTAACAAAAAGAAAGAAATAAAAAGATAACCAAGATGGAAATGATCCTAAGAAGATGAAAGAAGAAACTAGTAAGAAACATAGGAGAAGAAAGTTGGGTGTGCAGAATTTTCTAATTTCACAGGAACAAGGACCATACTCCATCTTAGAAGATCTGTCCAAAAGGGCTGCAAATATTACATATGGTCAACTCTTGACTATGTCTTCTGAGAAGAGGCGGGAGTTGCGAAGTGGACTCAATGCTCGACGAAGAAAGGAGGTTGAGGTCCCTGTTTTGGAGGCAGAGGTGGATCCCTACACTCCACAAGTTGAGGTATTATGTAATGGTATTTCAATTCATGATGTCTTAGTTGATGGAGGTGTTGCAGTTAATGTAATGACCAAGTCTGTAATGAATATGTTGGGGTTAAAAATTTATTTCCCCTCAACACTTATGTTAAGGTCATTAAATAAGGGAAAAACTAAACTAGGTGTTGTTTCAAATGTGGTAATATCTGTTATGGGTGTTGTATGTGTGGTAGAATTTCAGGTGATGAAAAATGGTACTGTTGAATACCCAATGTTGTTGGGAAGACCATGGATAAGGAGATTTCATGCAAGAAACTACTGGAATGAAGGCTTCATGACACTTAGACGTGGTAGAGAGAGGGTTAAGATAAAAGTGATCCCTTGCATCATAAGACAGAACCTGTGGATTCAAGTGAAGAAACTCATGATTGGACATCCTCTAATTACTCTAGTACCAGTGAAGTGGACATAGAAGATGAAGAAAGTGAGGTTGATGTTTCGGTCATGGATATCCTTCCAGTCACACCGACTCATGAACCCATAAAATTATCTGAAGAAGAAATTGATGATCTTCTCCAACAAATAAAGATTAGTGATGCTATGATGGAGAGTGAGAAGGAATCCTACCTCCAGCTCTTTCGAAGGTACATACACTTATTCACTTTTGATTACAAGGAACTCCGTCAAGTAAGTTGGGTAGAACATTCTATTAAGCTGGTAAATGGTGAAGCCCATAAAGCAAATGCCATATAGAATGAATCCTAATTTTTCCAAAATTGTGAAAGAAGAAATAGATAAGTTACTTGATGCAGGATTCATATTTGCCGTGGAGAATTTAAAATGGGTTTCTCCCATTGTGATCTCAATAAAAAAGAATGGGAAGCTACGCATTTTTGTTGATTATAGGAAGCTCAATAAGGAAAAAAATAAGGATCATTACCCTCTTCCATTCTCAGATCAGATCTTGGATGAAGTAGCTGGCCAGGAGTGTTATAGTTTTGCTAATAGATATAGCAGATACAACCAAGTTCATATACCAGAGAAAGATCAGCTAAAGACCATGTTCACCTCTCCTTGGGGAACGTTTGCTTATAGAGTTATGCCTTTTAGGCTGTGTAATGCTCCGGAAACATTCCAGTGTTTGATGAATAGGGTGTTTGAACCCTACATTGGGAACTTCATCAGAGTATTTTTGGATGATTTTTACATCTATGGGAGCAAGATGGACCACCTGCACCAGATGGGGACAAAATTTCAAAGGTTAGATGAAGAACAAGCCTCACTAAACCCTACAAGTAAGTTGAGATCATTTTTAGGCCATGTGGGTTGCTATAGAAGGTTCATCAAGAATTTCTCAAATATTGCATAGCCACTAACCCAGTTCTTGAAGAAGGATGTTACTTATGAACCAGGAAATAAGGTGCATGAAACTTTTGAACAACTAAAGGAAGCCCTGGTGTCTTCACCTGTTTTAAAGAATCTAGATTGGAGCAAGCCATTCATTGTGTATACTGATTCCTTAGATGCAGCACTAGGAAGTACTTTGAGCCAAAAGGATGACAATGGGAATGATCATCTAGTTTACTTTGGGAGCAGACAAATGAGAAGTGTTGAGGTAAATTATATTGTAACTAAAAAAGAGGCTCCAGCTATCATTTTTGCTGTAAAGAAGTTTAGAAATTACTTGCTATGGTAGAAATTTATAGTTGTAACAGATCATCATACTCTAAAATATATTGTAAATAAGCCTAACCCATCAGGGAGGATAACAAGATGGATAATTTTTCTATAAGAATTTGAATTTGATATTATAGATAGGCCAGGAAAGAAGCATGTCAATGTAGATGCACTCTCTCGAGCCTATGATGGTTTAGGTTCATGTTGTGATGATGATGATTTCCTAGATGCGACATTGTTATCCCTTGACACAATCCCTAGTGAATAAATAGGTATTTGGAATTGTCTGAATGAATTCAAGTTTCCTAATGGTGCCAATTCAAAGACTAAGAGGAAGATTACGCAAGCCAGTCATCCATATTCTATTATGCATGGAGTATTATTTCGAATAGGACCTACTGGAAAGTACAAGAGGGGAGTTCGATGTGATCAAGGGAAGGAGCTGATAGAAGAATTCCACAATGGTACATGTGGAGGAAACTTCTCCAGACAACTTACAACAAGAAGGATCTTGGATCCAGGTTATCACTGTCCCACTCTTTTTAGAGATTGTTATAGTTATTGTAAGACATGTGATATTTGTCAAATGCATAGTAACTGTAAGACTTCATCAGCTCCATTATGCCCTATTCTTCCACTTGGTCCCTTTGAAAAATGGGTAATAGGAATTGTAGGTCCACTTCCAACTAACCCATGCCAAAATAAGTATATTGTAGTTGCCACAGATTATTTAACCAAGTGGGTTGAAGCTAGGCCATTGAAAACAACTTCCATGGATGAAGTGACAAGGTTCATATATGAACCCATTGTCAATAGGTTTTTTTGTCCATTAGAAATTGTAACAAATCAAGGAAGCCAATTCATTAATGAGGTGGTAGAAGCCCTAGTCAATAATTTTTCTATGAAGCACAAGAAGGCAAAAACATACAAGCCAAGCACAAATGGACATGTGGAACGAACAAATTTTGTGTTATGTCAAATTCTAGCAAAAGATGCAGCCTTGCAGGTACATAAGTGGAATAAAAGGATTCATGCAACATTGTAGGCATATAGGGCAACATCAAAGTTAGCAACATGATCCTCCCCATTTTAGTTGGCTTATGATATTGATCCAGTTCTTTCTATTGAGTTTGATATTCCCACTATGAGAGTTATGAAAAATTAAAGGATGGATGAAAGTGATTCAGTAAAAGAAAGGTTAGTGCATCTTCATTTGCTAGAGGAAATGAGGGAAATAGTGAAGGATACAAGCTATAAGAAGAAAAGGAAGTAGAAGGAGTACTTTGATCAAAAGATCCATTGGTCTCCATTTCATGTGTGACTTGGTTCTAGTATATGATTCCAGATACAAAAAAAGAAGACAAAGAAAAATTCTTCCAAAATGGATGGGGCCCTACAGAATAGCAGTTGTGCATGAAAATGGTACATATCGACTGGGAGAATTGGATGGCACTCCCATTACAAAATGGGTCAACCACGACAAGTTAAATATTTTCCAAGCATCGAAATAGTCTACTCCGAGGACGAAGTAGAAGCTAGGAAGGGGGAAGATGTCGACAATAAATTTTTCCTCCGTAATTTCTATTTCATTAGTATGTATTAGGAATAGGATGTTGTTAAGTATAATTAGTAGTAGGGTTCGATAGAAGATAATGGTGCTAACAACACGATGCCGCCAATAATGTATAGTACGGTAATAGTCAAAAGTATAATAGGAATGTTGTGGTAAAAAGTAAATATTTTTCGTAAGTGGTCTAGTAATGTTAAAATGTCAAAGTTTGGGTAAGTAGAGAAGTAGGGTCTACATGATTAGGAATTAGAAATATTATATTGGTAATAAGGACAAGGAGTGAGGTCATAAATATTTTGTGTATTTTATTTGTAAAAATTCTAAAAATGTGGAACCCATGTGAAATGATAAGGTTTATCTTATCTTAAAAGATAAGCTTACATGTACAAATAAGAGTTAAGGTATGGAATATGATTCGTCAGAGTAGATTTCTTATCCTATCTTAGAGATAAGATGGATAAGCCTGGAAGTTCTATAAATAGAGAGGCCACCCCCCTCATTTAGCATAGAAGGAAGTAGCAAGAAATATTGTATGAGTAAGTGTGTAAAGGAAGCCATCATTATGAAGGTGTTTTAAAGAAGCCATTAAGAGGTGCAATTGTGAAGTTTCTCCCATAGTGATTTTTGGAAGGCAAGTGAAGTCAGTAACACTTGAAGTACCTCATGGGTAAGATTGTAACAATTTTATGTTGATATTATAATTTACACTTATATTTTAGATTTATCATCATTCCTTCTTATCATAGTCTATGGTATTCTTATGTTATGTTTGTTGTTGTGTTTCCAGATTCCATCCACCAAACTAAAAGGTGTGCATTAGTAAATAATCATAGCACAAGGAGTTCCCGGTAAAGAATTATCATAGTGCCGGATTGGTGATGACATGCCCAACAAGCACGAGGGAAAAGGAATTCGACATGGGGTTACTATTGTTGTCCTGTCAGCTGGGCGTGCTTTGTAGAAGCTGAAACAGGCAAGATAAACTCACCATCTCCATAATACACTAAAATCTAACAAACTCTTGAAATGAAACATTTTTTACTTCTTTAAATTGGTATTAGATTGTATTACAGATTGTGTTCAGTCTTTGATTAATAGTTGGTTACCTCTAGATTTTCCTCTATTGGGTGTTACTTTGCCGATGTGATCAAACCCATTTTTTAAAAGTGTTGTCGGTTTATGTTTTGATTGATTCTTTTTAAAAAAGGAAAATAATAATTATAATGGTACTATAGGGATAAAAATAGTTTTTGTTGGAAAATTATTCTTCTGGGTATGTTTGTTTTAACAGCTTTTTGGATTATGTGTGTGTGTGTGTGTGAATCTGAGTATACAATTTCCCCCTTGGAAGTTGCAACATTTAAAATAATTGGTATTTTCTATACTACTACTCTAGATGAAAATATTTAAATAATTTTATGGTTTTTAATGAATTATAATAGATGGGATGTCTTGTAACATATGGTCCTATTATTATTCATATAGGTAAAACCATTGATTGATTCTGGTTTAATTATCCGTTATAAAAATAGGTGGGGTTGATAGTCCATATTAATGGAATGCTACACTTCTGGTGTTTACAATTTGGGTCTAATTTATGATAAGCTTGATTATGCACTTTGTGGATTGTACAAATTTGTAAGTGGTTTGGGAAATTGGAATTTCAGTAAATATACTTGTTAAAAAGGAAGTTTGGGCTGATAATATATTCTGGGTTGATAGAAGGAATTTCTTTGATCTTGCTATAAATATATAAACCCTTATGGGTTATACGGTTTCATATTTATTGTATTTGGTAGGTCAGCCTTCACTCAATTGAGCCTTAACGTTTTAAATGTCGTTAATCGGGCATCTATGTATCATTTTTTGTTTTTATGGGCTAAGCCGAGTTGATGTGCATGTTTGAATTTGTTATGAGTATAGAAATTGGAAAAAAAATTATTGTGCAATATGAACCCAAACAGAGAACCTTGGTGTCAATTATTTTTGGTTTAAACACTATGTTTTTGATTTCATTATTAGGTTTTGAAACATACGGAAGCTTAGACTTTTATTATTATTTAAAAAGGGCATGATTTATTGACAACACCCCCATTTGATTCTACTCTTCTTAAGAGTAAAATTTGATAATGTTAATGGTCTTTATGGTGTTATGTTGTGGAATGTTGATAATTCCATGTGTGGACGATTTAATCAAATATAAACATAATGCCTTGATGGGGTTAAGGTAATATATTTTACGGTTTGTGAAGGTATTCATAAACTGATTAAGATAACATGAAGTTCCTTAATTTGGTCAAAATTTCTTTTGTACTTATTTATTAATGAGTGACTTTTCATTATAATTTTAGAATGATTATGATGGAAGGTCATGAATATATTTTGTTGTTTAAAAAAGGGAAAAGAAAATATGAAATAGTTTGTTTATGTATCAGACCTAATGATAGTAATTACATCGTTATAGAAGATCATTGTGGGAGGATATCTATCTTCAGTGGTGTATTATGAGATCAATCACTGCATAGGTTAGCATAGGTTTAGTGATGAAATGTAAGCTACAAAGAGTTGTGAGAATGTTTTTTTTATAATGTTTATGATATTAGAAAGAGAGTTGACTTCAGAAATTTCAACCAAGTCTAGATTCATGGTTATGTTCCTCTAGAATGGGAAGGTTATAAATCTAAAGTGTTATAAAACTTGGATGGATTTGTTTAGAATGCTAGCTTGCTTAATGGACTTGCGTAGTCATGAGGATTATTGCTATTCCGGTCTTGGTTATGTTCAGTAGGTAGGCTGCTAGGTAATGCCTATTCTAGAAATTGATTGTCATCTCTTCCACTCATCTATATTAGCTATGAAGTCATTTCTTAGATAAGAGATAATGGTTGTGAGTTTGAATAGCATATTTTCAGCCATTCAACCTATATGATTACATGATGGAACTCTCTTCTTACTCTTATTGTTCATTTCTAACCTAGTAGACCTATGGCCTTCTAGAATGTTTGTTGAATTATTGTTATTTGATGACTAAGATCGTGAGTGGTATTTATCTTTTGATTCACCTTTAGAATGTTGAATGATGGGTTGAACATTAGATTTTGATCACATAATCTACTGGATTACATGATTGAAATCCTAATAATCTCAAATCTTTATTTCTAATCATATAAATTCCATAGTCTTGTGTATTTGGTTGTCAAATTTTTAATTTTTTTGAGATATTATTTCATAACTAAAACATATGGCTCCTTTATTAGTTGGTATGGTGAAAATTCTCTCTTGTTTTAGAATGTTGTTAGAGGTTAGAGCTTCGATCCGTTTCTTGAAATAGAATGTTTCCTTTCATGATATTGTTAGATAGTAGCTTATTTTTGCTATGTGTAGTCTTATCTTTCTCAGTTCTCACGAACTGACTCAGGTTATTAATTTTTGCAAATGGATTATGTGATTAGATGAGGGAAAGACATGTAGATTATTGAATCAATCTTGGTTATGAAGTTCCTTTGTTAAGATACTTATTATGTTGTGAAACTCTGGAAAAGGTCTCGTGGAAATTTTAGAAGAAGGGTCAGTGCCTTAGTATAATGTATTGTGGAGTATTGGTGACGTAACTATAGAAACCTTGGATAGTGTTGCTATTGTGGAAAATATTTAAACAAAAATGATTACCATATTGTTATGAGTGATTTTATTGTACTATAGAGATTTTAAGAATAGTATAGCATGGCTTGACCAATTTTTTTACTCTCTTGTTCCCTAGTCATAGTTTCATAGAATTTTTTTGTTCCTTTGGGTTGTGCATTGTGCTAGAAGTAATTGATGTAAGCATGTATAGTTTTCACAAGAGAGTACTAGTAAAATTTGTTCTTGAGATAAAATGTTGTGTTGAAAACCCTTCAAGGACATAGTAACAATGCAATTCTAAGCATAATGAATGGTTGGATGATCCTTATAAAGGTTAATATATATATATATATATATATATATATATATATATATATATATGAATAAATTATTGTCCTTGTGATCTACCTGATAACATTTGAATATATCGTTAAGTGATCAAAGAGGAAGCTATATTTTGTATATATATATATATATACATACATACATACCTTGCTACCCCTAGTTACAGTAATGAGCATTATCCTCTTATGGTGAATTCTTAAATGATCTTAAGCTGAAATCAATGATTAAATTTCAGAAGATAGTAAGGTCATAATAAGTAGAAGGATACTGATTAGTAACCATTCAATCTACCTCACTCCCTTTTTAAAAAATTGTAATTTGTATTTATGCCAATCCCGTCAAGTGAAGCCTAAGTGAAACCTTTAATATTTCAGGGTAGATTCTCTACCCATTAAAACCATGGTTTACAACTAATGAGATCTTAATGATTAATCCAATTTGACCTTCTTCCTCTAACTCTGTGTAAGGTACTTGTAATCTTCTCTTTTTGTTGTTAAATGTTTGATCCTTGCACAAGGAGGTGGTAGCCTTGAAACTAAACTATACTTTCCCTCATTTGGAGCTTGAGCTTGTCACCTGGTGCAATGGAATTGTGAAAAAATATTTAGTAGCTTTGGTATGGATAAATAACCTTGTGTTAAATGGAAAACCTCCTTTATTAATCAAATGAATTAAGTAAGTTGTTGACATTTTAGAGATGACCCTCTCTCCAGAAATTTGATCTTAGGCTAATTACCCCTTTAGTATAAAAGGAAGAAATCTAGCTTCATAAGAAGAATTGTGTGAATCATTACATGAATATTCTAGAACATATGTTAAGAATTAAAAGACATTTTAGTAAATAAGAAACCTTAAAATACTTCATCGTGGGATGCCTCTAACTGCAATTTTATTATGTGGTTGGACTAGTATGTGATGCCTTGGGTTGGTACCCAAATTGATTATCCTTCAAAGTCTAAGCAACATCACAGGTTTACTAGGAAGCTTACAGACAGATAGATAATGATGAGTCATTTTGTAGCTGGGGATAGGATCTAACTAGCCCTTATGTGGAGAAATGGATAGCACCCTCAAGAGGATTTGATCTATCCTCACTATTTTAGGTTGTGTCTTTTAGCCAAGGTAAGAGAACCCTTTTGTAGCCTATTATTTATGGAGGAGATTGAGATATCCCTCCTAATGAAGTTGTTAAGGAGACCTTGGGGAGAATATGACCAATGCAAAAATATCTAACTCTCACGAGTTGTCAGTCTAGATAGTGGAGATATTCCCTAGGCAAGGTTCAGGCTACTAAAGACATTTGGAATCCTAATTTTTTCTGCATGTCTTGGTAATGAAATCTATACATTTGTATACACATGAGACAAACAGGGGTAGTATGGGTAGGATTAGTTTTTTTAAATAAATTTTGGTGGGAGGTGAGGCAGAATGAATTTAATTTTCCAAATCTATGCGAACTCTTACAAAATGGAAAGTCTAGACAACATAATACTTCAGAATAGCTAAAATGTTCCTTTACCTAGAATATGTACTTCAATGGAGGCCCAAATTAGCACCTTTTCACACAATCTGTGAGATTATAGCATGAAGGCTCGAGTTAGAAGACCCAATAAAACATAAACACCTAAGATTAATCACACCTGAGGTACACCTAGAGGCTTACAGACAATCTATGTAAACAAATGAGAGAAAAGTGATTTTAAATCATTTATTTCACCCCCAGATGAAAGCTCTTCTGAGAAATGAGATTGTAGATGCCACTTAACTATCATGAGGATTGAGACCTGTGTGATTAAGACAAATTTTTATACAAGATTGTAACAGGAAATAGGGAAAACTATTTGCAGACATTCAAAAGTAAAACAAACACATTTTACATAAGATCCACATTGAATAACTCGAGTATGATTAAATTTATCAGCATTGGAAAGCTTCTAGAACAATCTCACATCTTTTCAATGGGTGTACACTTGTAACCAACTTGACACGATCAAACTTAATACAAAAGAGATATACAAGCTTCTCAGACGGCTTCTAAAAAGACAGGCTTTGTGAAATTTTTCCTCTTCAGAATTTTCTTCGACCTATAGCACTCCAACCTCCAACCTTTACACAAAAAATTTGTGCCATTTATAAGTGTTAAAATAGAGCCCCTTTCCCCCCAAAATACAAAAACACTTAACGCACCAGCGCTTGCCATGATCTCGATCGCGATTCCCAGAATTAGATTTGTAAAAGTTGTCAGGTGCTGATGGGTCAAATCTCTTCAAGTTTAAGCATTCAACTCCTTCATCTAGTAGAACACTCTTCCTTAAACACGCCATCCACTTCCACTCCTAATCTTTCAAATATGGTTTCTTACGTGCTTAGGCGAAGAAAACTGAAAAATCAAATCAAGCCCAACAGTGAGACCATTTTAATGGAAAAAGATGTCTCCAGATCTCTCCCACCAAAATTAGATATCACAATTAACCCCCCTCTCTGTTTGGCATGTAGGAAATACCAAGAAATCATGAATACTTGCGCTTCACAACATGTTTTAGTAAAAGGGGGGGGATCAGATTTAGAATCACAGCGATTGTTGATGTTTACTTTGAGTTTGGGCTGTCCACATGAAAGATTCAAATTTAGAACAGGCTCGGGGGATTCCTTTGACTTTTTACAACTTTCTGAATAAATGGAAAAAAATTACATTTTTCTCTGCACCTTCACCCCTGGGAAATGAGCCCGACACATGTCCTAAGGTGAGCCCCAGTCGAACTGTGCCCAAATTTAGCCATTTCACTTCCCTTTTGGAAAAGGGAAAATTTCCCATGTTTTCCCCTAAGTTTCGCCCTTGAAAAATGGGCCTGACATGTGTCCCAATGTGGGTCCCAATGGAACTGTGCTTCCTTTTTCATTTTTAACTCTTTTCTCCCAAAAGGAAATTTTTCAAAATTTCCTCCAAGAGTCCGCACCTCCACCGTTGATTGGAGCAAGCTTTGGCTTTTCCCTATTGGACCTGTGGGCCATTTTGATGTTTTTAGTCATTTGCATATCAAGGGGCAAAAAATCCAAATTGCCCCCGATGGTCCACCTCCCCACCCCTTTGACTCAAAACAAAATTTGACTGATCCTTTCTCAGGCTTGTGGGCCATTTTGAGATTTTAATCCTTTTGAGGATAAGAGGCAAAAAATATAAGTTGCATCCGATGGTTTTCTTCCCTAACCTTTTGACTTTTCAAACCGCCATGTGTCACCATGGCACACGTTGAGATGGTCCCAAAAACTTGATACCTTGAATGAGCATGGGCTCGCCATGTGTTCCTGTTCCGCCAAACCATACGAACTACATAAAAATTTGTTTAAGTCTTAGAAAAGTACTAGAAACCTCCACATGTCCTCCCAGCACAACTCCAAGGTGAAACCAAAAAGTAAACCTTCAAATGAGTTCCATTCCTCCACGTGGACAAATATTTAAGTTAAGGTGATTGATAGAAATTTTTAAGTATCTAGGTGACCTACATCTAACAAAAAGAGGCCACGTTCCTTGTCAGTGCAAGGATGCAAATTTGACGAGGAGAAATGCTTGTGAAACCATAAAATGCAGGAAAACAACCATTTGAGCCCGAAGATGAAATTTCTCTAAGGATAGAAAATTTAGAAATGTTACAAGGCTCAAATACGCTCTTCAGAGCTACATATATTCATTTTTCATCAAGTATGTGGGTCAAAAATGACAAGGTTAGCAAATCCTGACTGTGGAAAATGGAAGGAACAGGAAATCCTGAGTTTTTTGAATGAAAAGGGAACGGGACAACCAAATTACAAACAACCATAAGAGAAATAGAGAAATAAGGAGAAAAATATGGACCCATACGTGATCATCGGCTCAAGGAAAGACTAATTATGGAAACAAAAGGAAAGTAAAGACTTCTCAGGCACAATATGGGGTGATAAAATATGACAAAAACCATAAATGTACATATTTTGAAGGTAAAATGGGGTGAGACAATTTTGAGCACCAACACTGGCTCTAAATCGTGGATGGACACTCCCTGTGAGTGCCACAAGAACAATGGTAGACCAAGTGCCAAAAACATCCATTGGGTAAAGGAGTCAGGTTGCATAGTAGAGAAATCGAGCCATCTTCCAAAAATGAACATAAAAAATAGCAAAAATAGGTCACCAAGGACCAGAACGAGCAAAAAACACAAAAATAGGAAACAAACAACAAACTATACATTGTACAAAGATTTTTTACCTTGATCCTAGGGGATCAATCCAAGAAATGCTGTAAATTCCTGCCATTAATAGGCATCTCAAGAAATTCACCATCCAAATCCTTCAAGAAGAAGGTGTGTTCACCAATCCTAATATCAATGGAATAAGGGCCCATCCATAATGAGTCAAACTTGCAATGGTTTCCCTTATCTTCATGCCTACTATCCCATAGCAACACAAGATCTCCAACATTGAAAGCTCTAGGAGTGACCTTCTGGTTAATTAACTTCTTCATCTTTTCTCTAAACTTTACATGCCTCTAGTGGGATGCCCTCCTTTCTTCATCAAGTTCAACAATCTGGTTAATGCAAGCATCATAAAGACTTACTTCTTGATCCTCTACTTGTTGAATGAACTAATATGAGGATAATTGCATACACTGCTATGTACCTTGGGATATAATATTATAATGTATATGGGTTGATGGAGATGCCGACATGTGGCACACATCCCCTTAGTTATATGTATGGGTTCACATGGGATATAATGTTATGATGTATATGTATTGATGCAGATGCCGACATGTGGCACACATCCCATTATATTATTATATCATTCATTTATGATTTATTATTCTTAGGAGGTCGGCCTCAGTATTTTCCATAGGTTAAAATCGTATATATATATGGGTTAGAAGGTTGTAGTTAATCATCATATTGAGTATTGGAGTGTTATTGTAAGGGTTTGGAGGTTAACCCCTCGAAGTGGTATTGGAGGCTGCCCCCTCGAAGTGGCAAAGCTATTACATGAGCATATTGTCTTAATTTATCTATAATTGTGTGTTCTCTCATGTTATTCTGCTGTATATGTTCTGATTTATACAAGTAATATCTTTACAAGTGGTATCAGAGCAGCGATTTCGGCCAAAATTAGGGCAAAAACCCTAATTTTTTGTTTCGAGTATATCTTGAAGAGGGTATCAAATGTTTTTCCCATTTTTGCATCATAATTTGGAAACACTCTAAGTCAGAATATCTGAAAAAATAAGATCCATTTGATCTATTTTGCGGATGTTATTGGTGTTTTAGGTTATTTCATAAATTCACTTTTCAGGAAGTAAATTGTGGTATTTTTTATCAAAATTTATATTTTTGGAAAGATCTTGAAATTTCCGTTAGGGTTTGTTCTTTGTGTTTTTATCCATCTACCGAAATGTTTTCAGAATTCATAAAACCCTAGTTTTGTGGATCATGGGGATGGTAGCTTTTTTTAGAGATGGCAGGATTGATGCTTGAGAATGGTGGAACAAATTTAGGGATAAATTATCTAAACCATCAGATATTTGGTTATTCAAGTTGTGGATTAGTGGCCCCACACAGATTTTCTTTTCTAAGTTAGAAAAGGAAAAGCCTAATTGGTCTTTGCAGGAACTGGAATAAGTTTTCATGGATAGATGGGCAACAAAAGAAGAAGAAGATGAAGCAGAAGAAGAAGGAGAAAATAAAGAAAAATAAGTAGTAAAAGAAGAAGAATTAGAAGCAGAAGCAACATCAGAAGAAGAAGAAGATGTTGATGATGAAGCTACTACACAGGATAGGATTTCATATGGATGGTTAGATGATCGAGCTTGGTGACAAGTGTGTAATAATTTAAAGCACACTCATTATATGGCTTCTTCTTATGTTTCTGGTATGAAACATGTCAAAGAGGAAGGCAATGCTATGTACCTTGGGATATAATATTATAATGTATATGGGTTGATGGAGATGCCGACATGTGGCACACATCCCCTTAGTTATATGTATGGGTTCACATGGGATATAATGTTATGATGTATATGTATTGATGGAGATGCCGACATGTGGCACACATCCCCTTATATTATTATATCATTCATTTATGATTTATTATGCTTAGGAGGTCGGCCTCAGTATTGGCCATAGGTTAGAATGGTATATATAGGGGTTAAAAGGTTGTAGTTAAGGATGATATTGAGTATTGGAGTGTTATTGTATGGTTTGGAGGTTACCCCCTCGAAGTGGTATTGGAGGTTGCCCCCTCGAAGTCGAAAAAATATTATATGAGCATATTGTCATCATTTATCTATATTTTGGTGTTCTCTCATGCTATTATGTTGTATATGTTCTGATTTATACAAGTAATATCCTTACATACGCAGAGGTAGTAAGGCCTGAGTTCCATTCACCAACTCAAATGGACTCTTTCTAGTGGCTCTTTTAATAGTGATTCTATCATCCCAGACAACAAACTTCAACTGTTCACCCCATTTTCTCTTGTTCAGCTCCAAGGTTCTTCTGATAATCTTCAGTGGGTTTTTATTACTGGACTCAGCTTTTGCATTTCCTTGGGGTTGTAATTAGATGCATATGTCAAGTTGATCCCATATTCTTTGCACATTACCACTAAAGGTTTAGCTCTGAAGCTCATGGTATTATCAACTACAATCTTGACTGAAACCCCAAAATTACAAATGATGTTGTTTAGCACAAAGTCTATGAAAAATTGGTGTGTTACCTTCTTAGTAGGTATTTCATCCACCCATTTTATAAATTAATCAGTGGCTACAAGAATCCACTTGTGGACAAAACTTGAAGGGTCTAAAATCTCACCACTGAAATCCATCCCTCATTTCCTAAATGGGGCTTTAATTGATATAGGCTGCAAAGGAAGGGAGCTTTAAGCTTTCAGTCTTCAAGAGAAGTTCTGGCAACTCTCACGTCTCCTAACCAACAAGGTTGTATCCTTAAAGAGAGATGGACACCAATAACCAGCCCTCAAGATCTTGTGTGTTTTGACTCTTACAGCAAAATTCCCTCCACAAACTCCTCCACAGAGATCAACAATTATCTTGGGGGATTCTTCTTCAGTAATTCACCTTAAGAGGACTCCCTCTGGGTTATTCCAAGCTAACCCATAATCAGTAATGACATATTTCTGGGAAGCCAACTTAAAGATTGTTTTCTGGTTCTTACTTAAATACTCAGGGTAGTATAAGTGTCTGAGATAAAAAATCACATCCTTGTACCACTCAAAACTCATCAACCTTTCAAAAACATATGCCCCACCTTCTTTTACCTCATTTCCCTCAATAGTTTGCAAGTTTCTCTGAGCCATAAGCTTAGCCAAGCCCAAACCTCTCACCAACTTCATGATTTGGATATCCATGTCATATTCTTACAACTTATTCACCCACTTGCACCTCTTGCTTAAGACTTCCATTTCTAAAAATATGTCCATGACCATGGTGTGGGGAACATAAGCAACAATTTTAGAACTTAGAATATAAGTCCTTGAAACCTTTATTGCTTTTACCAAGGAAAATGATCTTTTCTCCATAATAGTGTACTTCAGCTCAACTCCTTGCAATGCCTTACTAAAAAATGCAATTGGCCTCTCAGCCCCCTCACCATCCTTCTGCAACAGGAAAAAAACAATAGTGTTCTCTGAAGCAAAAGAGAACATTTGAAAGGGCTTCTTATAATCTGGGGCTGCTAGAATAGGTGCATACTTTAGTACCTCTTTAATCCCATTGAAAGCTTGGATGATAGCCTCCTCCATTTTGATGACCTGGTCCTTCTTTAACATGGAAGTGATTGGAATGGTCAACTCAACAAAGTTTGATATAAATCTTCTGATGAAGTTTATCTCCCCAAAAAAGGACTGAATTCCTTTCTTGGTTCTTGGGATTGGAACCTTGCTGATGGCCTCTACCCTTTCTGGATCAATCATCACCTCTTCTTGTGACACAATGTGACCAAAAAAATTTTCCTTTTGCACTCCAAAATGGCACTTCTTTGGATTGAGCGAGATGCCATATTCCCTACATCTTATCAGCATCTTCTCCAAGTGCAGGAGGTGGTCACTTCTCTTTCTGGAGAAAATAGTTACATCATCTTGGTAGAAAACAATAAAATCATTGATGTAACTAGAAAAAGCAACATCCATTTCTCTTTGAAAGGTAGCACCAACATTCATCAAACCAAAGGGCATCCTGACATATACATAGGTTCCCCAAGGAGTAGTAAAGGCTATTTTGATCCTTTCTGATTCCTTCACCACAACTTGGTTATAACCAGAGAAACCTTCTAGGGTGGAGAGTAATTCAGAACTAGTCACTAACTGCAGCATGTTTTCCATATTTGGTAAAGGATAATTATCCTTCATAGATGCTCTATTTAGATTCCTGAAATCTACACACAACCTGATATCACCATTTTTCTTTCTGACTGGTACTACATTTGCAATCTAAGAAGAATATCATGTGGGCTGAATAATCCCTCCATCCCTTAGCTTCTTTAGTTATTCTTGCATTTTGAGGGATAATATTTGATTGAAGGGCCATTGTTTCTGCCTTAATGGATTTACATTAGACTCTAAGGGAATCTCATGTTTAAACGTGTCCTCTCTATATGATTTTAGTTCAGAATAGGTCTAGATCATGCAATCCTGATACTTTTTCAACAATTGGATGTATGACTGCTTCTCCTCCTTCCTGAGATTGCTGCCTAACCAAATTTTCCTTGGATGCTCCTTTGTGCTAAGGTCATGCTCCTCAATATCCCTCGAGGCTGCCATACATCTATTAATAATGTGATCAACATTATCAAAATTCGACTCAAGAGAAACAAGCCCACTAGGAATGGTATTAATCTTTAGCTGGATGATGCCCTTTCCAAACAAGGTTTCCTTCCCCTCTGTGGCACATACCACTGTCCCCCGATCAATACTTTGATCAGAAAATTCTCCCTTGTTCTACATAAATGTTTTTATCTGAGCATCATCATCAACTACCTTCCAGTGTTTATTGTTGTCAGGGACAGAGGGTATTTTCAACACTTCCACATCATATTCAAAATATGGGGACACAACACAATTGTCAAAACGAGACCCCAACACTGCTTGTTTTTCTGTCAAGTCATTGAACTTCCTATCATAATGCACAATGTTGAATGAATAAAACATCTCAATGAAATCCCAAACTGCAAGCTTGTACTATTTCATTCACTGATTCTTTGTGGCATACAATTTTCTAGCTTGTTTTACTATTAATTCTAATTCTTCATTGAAAATGATGTCATTGACATCATATTTCCAAGTAATTCTTAAATCCAACAATAGTGTCTCATACTCAACAATGTTGTTAGTGCACTCAAAGTTGAGTTTGAAGGAAGAAACAAATTTTCCTGACCTAGAAAAAGTAGAACAACACCAACACTATTCCCAAACTTGGAGTAAGCTCCATCAAACAATAGAGTCCAAGGGGAACCTGTCAGTTCAAGGTGCTTGCATCCTTCAATCTTGTGCTCCTTTCCATTAGCAAATCCTACAAAGTTATTTGCATCAACACTTGTGTACAATACCTCATAGGACACATTTTTGGGATCCTCAATAAGGTATAACATCTTCTTTTCCCCATATAACTTGACAAGGCTACCATCAATTGGGATGGTAGCATAGGACATGTCCATTTGGACACTTGTAACCCATTTTATAGACAATAACATGGCCCACTTTGTTGGGTAGTCAACAATGACAACATCAAGTTTTAAATTCCTGCCTGGATAGGCTGTAAGTTGTACCACCAGACCCTTCACACATCCCACCATTGGCACATCTCTGGAATCCATAGCATTACACTTCCCATATGTTGTTGTTACCTTGATATCCAGATCATTCATGACTTCGAGGGGCATAACATTGCATGATGCCCATGAGTTAAACATGCAGTTGTGTAACAATCTGTCCTTAATGATTAGAGTGGTGAAGAATGGATCCACATTTAGTCGAGAGTCCACCAAGGATGTCCCTAAATAGACCTTAGGTGGTTCATCTAGGTCTTCTGATGTTGGTGGTGCTTTTGGTTCTTCAATGACTGGAGGGCTCTCCACAATGTTTATGTTTTTGTCTAGGGAAGTCTCAACCTCTTTCAGTCCAAAATACTTCAATGCCCTCTTCTTGTGCTCAGGGATCCTAAGAAACTCAATAATTAGAACTGAGATCTTGATCTGACTCAAGAGTTGGGCAATATCATAAGGGATAGACTTTGGCAAGGTGACATTGGAAGGAAAGTTGACACACTCACTAGGTGGTACAAGATTTTTGATAGCTTGGGCATGAAGAGGGGTATGATTTTTGTTTGGAACTGCAGGGATTTTAGCAGGTGCATCTTTCTTAGGAGCCTCTTTAGGAATGTTTGAAAGTAAGGGAGATTTTGGCTTGGATTGAGGCCCTGTCCCTTTGACAGCCTTACTTCTTGTGTTATATTCCTTCTCTTGAGCAACTACAACATTCATCATTAAGTGTCTATCTTCCTCATAGGGGATTCCTCCATCATACTTCTTTATCATTAAAGCCCTTAAGTATTAAAAGTCATTATTGGGAAATTCAAAATCTTATACAGTATATACTTCTAAAGTATGATAGGGAGGAATAATAGGTAACCTATGAGTGTAGTCCCAAAAAGTGGTAGCAGTCTGGGCACTTATCACCTCAGTTGAAGTTACCCCTTGTTGTGAGCTCGTGGAACAACCCATCATGCAGACATCATCATCATTGTCATCATCATCATCTTCTTCTTCTTTCTGATCTTCTTCACAAGGAGCATGGGGCATGAAACATCTATCACACTAATCAATGACATCTATCTCCTCCACAACAGTAACTCTGGCAGCCAAAGGATCAGGCACCATTCTATTTTCCCTACCTTAGGACTACCTATTTCCAAATCTAACAGGTCCCTTGCCTCTGTCATCAGATATTTGGTGATTTGTGAACCTATCTTGGCCTTGCTGCTTGTGTTGACCTTGTGAGCTCTGTCCAATCCCCTTTTCTACCTGGGCTAGTTTGTATGATATTTCTTTGATAGGCCCTGCCAAAGTCTTCACAATTTCTTCCAAATCTACAACCTTGCTTGTTTGGGTTTTTCTTGGTTAACCAGCTTTACACCCTCCCTATTTGGAGGCTTTCCAATTGCCTTGATTTTATCCTCGATCTGCAGCGCCATAGTGAATGTCTTCCTCAAATTAGCAGGGTTTTTGTCCCTCAAGTAGTAAGCAGCCTTTTTATCAAATGCATCTGAATATTTGATTAAACATGATTCATCACATGGCATTATCCTAACAGGAAATATCCTTAATGTCTTATTAAAACTTATGTTTAAATCATGTATTGAATCATTAGAATTCTTTTTGATGTTTTAAAATTCTATCAAGAGAAACCTAGGGTCAGTTCTATCAACATACTGCAATCTAAATGCATTGCTCATCTTTGTCCAAGAATCAATAGAATTTTCCAGAAAAGCTTTATACCAGTCCCTTGCATCCTCTTCCACAGTATGGATAAACAACTTGATATACACATGTTCATGTTCAATCTCAAAGTCTTCTATCATATTGATAAAAAACTTTAAATGTTGATCACCAGTTATAACATTGTTTCCTTGGAACTTTGGTAGTATGTTCCTTACTTCTTGAGGAACTACATTTGGATAGCCAGCCATCCCTACAAAATTTATAGGTCCAAAGGTATTTACAACAAATGGAGGTCTAGGTGGGGGAAAGGCCATGTTGTTTTGAGGAGGTGACCCTAGAGGGGTGACAAATTGATGAGGGAAAGAAGGTCTTTGAAACACAGGGGTATAACTTTCAAACTGATATCCCAAAGGCCTAGTTTCTTGGAAATCCCTATCAACTTCTAAAAAGATAGGGGCAGAATGAGAAGAAAACTTTTAAAAATCAAATGAAGGCCCCTCTCAAGTTGGAGAATTTAATTCCACAAAGAGGCTACCTGATTCAGAAGCACTTGAATTGCAGTCTTCAATAATAATCCGGTCACTTTCATCAATGGAGATCCCCTTTCTTGTCTACTGATTTCCCACAACTCTCCAGGATTTTCTTCCTTCTGACTTTTCTTTTCCTAGCTCTAGAAATAATGTCCTAGCAGGATCCATAGCAAAGAAATACCTTCTTCCTTCCAGATTTACAAGAGTTAGTAACAAAACTCACTTGACAGAGGTTAAGACACTGGTACTCATCAAGAATCAAATCACAGGGAGTCACCACTAAGGATTTACACCTTAGTTATGCAAATGCACTAAAATATGATCTGTTAAATGTTTGTCAACACTAGTAACTTGAAATGGAGAGACTGTGACTTTCCTTTACACAGATTTATCAATGAAATCCAGTGCACTAGCTGTAGAAACTCAAATAATGGTACAAAGCACTTGGAGTATATAAGAAGTGTTTTAACAGGGTCTAAATATGAAATGCAATCACTATCTCCTTGGTAATGATGTAACTCAGGTGTTGGTACCCAAATTGATTCTCCTTCAAAGTCTGAGCAACATCACAGGTTTATCAGGAAGCTTAGAGACAGATAGATCATGATGAGTCATTTTGTAGCTGGGGATAGGATCTAACTTTCCCTTAGTCACTCAGATGTGGAGAAATGGATAGCACCCTCAAGAGGATTTGATCTATCCTCACTATTTTGGGTTGTGCCTTTTAACCAAGGTAAGAGAACCCTTTTGTAGCCTGTTGTTTATGGAGGAGATGGAGATATCCTTCCTAATGAAGTTTTTAAGGAGACCTTAGGGAGAATATGATCAATGCAACAAAATCTAACTCTCACGAGTTGTCACTCTAGATAGTGGAGATATTCCCTAGGAAAGGTTCAGGCTACTAAAGACATTAAGAATCCTAATTGTTTCTGCATGTCTTGGTAATGAAATTTATACATTTGTATACACACATGACAAATAGGGGTGGTATGGGTAGGATTAGTTGTTTTTAGATAAATTTTGGTGGGAGGTGAGGTAAAATGACGTTGATTTTCCAAATCTCTGAGAACTCTTACAAAATGGAAAGTCTAGACAATAGAATACATCAGAATAGCTAAAATGTTCCTTTAACTAGAATATGTACTTCAATGGAGGCCCAAATTAACACCTTTTCACACAATCTATGAGATTATAACATGAAGGGTCAACTTAGAAGGCCCAATAAAACATCAACACCTAAGATTAATCATGCCTGAGGTACACCCAGAGGCTTACAGACAATCTCTATCAACAAATGAGAGAAAAGTGATTTTAAACCATTTATTTCACCCCCAAATGAAAGCTCTTATGAGAAATGAGATTGCAGATGCCGCTAAATTGTCACAAGGATTGAGATTTGTGTGATTAAAATAGATTTTGATACAAGATTGTAACAAGAAACAAGGAAAACTATTTGCAAACATTCAGAATTTAAACAAACACATTTTGCATAAGATCCACACTTAATAACTCAAGTTTGATTAAATTTATTAGCAGGGGAAAGTTTTTAGAACAATATCAGAGCTTGTCAATGGTTGTACACTTACAACCACTTAACACAATCAAACTTAATACAAAAGAGATAGACATGCATCTCAATAGATAGGCTTTGCCATATTTTTCCTCTTGGGAATTTTCTTTGACCTCTAACACTCCAACCTCCATTCTTTACACAAAAATTTGTGCCATTTATAACATTTACAACAAAGCCCATTTCTCCCCAAAAGAAAAAACACTTAATGCAGTAACGCTCGCCATAATCTCGTCATGATTCCCAGAATCAGATATGTAAAAGTTGTCAGGTGCTCATGGGGAAAATATCTTCAAAAATCTTAGCATTCAACTCCTTCATCTAGTAGAAAACTCTTCCTTCAACTCCCCAACCACTTCTGCCCCTAATTTGTTAAATCTGGTTCCTTGCGTGCTTGGGAGAAGAAAAATGAAAAATCAGATCGAGCCCGATAGTCAGACCATTTTAATGGTGAAAGATGTCTCCAGATCTCTCCCACCAAACTTAGATATCAAAATTAACTCCCCTCTCTGTTTGGCATGTAGGAAATACCAAGAAATTATGAAGACTCGTACTTCCAGGCATGTTTTAGTAAAAATGGGGGGGGGGGGGGGAATCATATTTAGACTCACAACTAGCGTTGATATTTACTTTGAATTTTGGCCATCCACGTGGAAGATTCAACTTTAAAACAGGCCCGAGGGCTTCCTTTGACTTTTTACAACTTTTTGAAAAAATGGAAAAAAATTCCATTTTTCTCCGCACCTCTGCCCTTGGGAAATGAGCCTGACATGTTTCCTAAGGTGGGCCCCAGTGGAACTGTGGCCAAATTCAGCCATTTCACTTCACTTTTGGAACAGGGAAAATTTTCCAAGTATTCCCCGTAGTTTCACCCTTGAAAATGGGCCTGACACTTGTCCCAATGTGGGTCCCAGTGGAACCACGCTTCCTTTTTCACTTTTAACTCTTTTCTCCCAAAGGGAATTTATTTCAAATTTCCTCCAAGAGTCTGTACCTCTACCATTGACTGGAGAAATCTTTGACTTTTCTCTATTGGGCTTGCAAACCATTTTGATGTTTCTAGTCACTTGCATATCAAGGGGCAAAAAATCCATATTGCCCCCGATTGTCCACCTCCCCACCCCTTTGACTTGAAAAAAACTTTGACTAATCCTTTGTTGGGCTTATGGGCCATTTTGAGATTTTAATCCTTAATTTGAGGACAAGAGGCAAAAAATCCAAGTTGCCTCTGATGGTCCACTTTCCCGCCCCTTTGAATTTTCAAACCGCCATGTGTCACCATGGCACACCTTGAGATGGTCTCAAAAACTTGATACCTTGAATGAGCGCGGGCTCGCCACGTATTCCTGTTCTGCCAAACTATATGAGCTACATAAAAATGTGTCTAAGTCCAGGAAAAGCAACAGAAAACTCCACATGTCCTCCCGGCGCAACTCCAAGGCCAAACCAAAAAGCAAACCTTCAAATGAGCATCGTTCCTCCATGTGGACAAATCTTTAAGTTGAGGCGATTCATTGAAATTTCGAAGTATCCAGCTGAGCCATGTCCAACCAAAAGAGGCCACGTTTCTTGTCAGTGCAAGGATGCAAATTTGACCCAGAGAAACACCCATCAAACCGTAAAATGTAGAAAAACGACCATTTGAGCCCGGAGATGAAATTTTCTCTAAGGATAGAAAATTTATAAATGTTACAAGGCTCAAATACGCTCTTTATTGTTACATCCATTCATTTCTCATCAAGTATGTGGGGAAAAAATGACAAGGGTAGCAAATCCTGACTATGGAAAATGGAAGGAACAGGAAAGCTTGAGTTTTTTGAATGAACAGAGAATGGGACACCCAATCTATAGACCACGATCAGAGGAACAAAGAAACAAGGAGACAAATATGGACCCATACGTGATCATCGGCTTAAGGAAAGACTAATTATGGCAATAAAAGGAAAGTAGAGACTTCTTAGGCACAATGCAGGGGATAAAATATGACAGAAACCATAAAAGGACAGATTTTGAAGGCAAAATGGGGCGAGACAATTTTGAGCACCAACAACTTGTTGAAATGGGAAGTGAACAGTTTCATGATGGGTGTCGTAGATTCCCTTGTACCTTGGTGGTCAATGTTGCGTCAAGTCTATAGAGAGTTGGTGGTATCCATTGTGATCTTTTTTTGTGTCGTGTAAACTCCAAGTAGTCAAAAAATAAAAATAAAAAATTTCGAGTTTCTCTATGTTGCATTTGTGTTTGTAATAGTGGGCGTTATAGCGCCCTCCCCCACAAAAACATAAACACCAACCCTACAAAAAATGTGGCCATTGTTTTCAAACTGTGCGCTCTATAATTCTTTCAACCGGCCGACCCTATTTTAGCTTTTTACTATTACTTAATAAAAAATATAAAAAATTGTGATAAACATTATTAACTTATTTTCGAATTTGATTAGGTAGGTTTATTAACAAATGCCCCTCCCCTTGGACTTCATTTGTTGTTTTGGAATTTATATTTTGATCTCGGACATAAATTTTTAATGTGACTTTATTCAATCTATTACATCACAGTCATCGTTATATACAAACATGGGTTGTATATCATCAAATTAAATGTAAGGCATTCCGATAGCTTTTTATTTTGCACATCAATAAATTAAAAAAATTGTTTAATTAGGTTCCAGTCCGAATCAGCCCCTGAACTCAATTTAGAGAATTCGCAAATCTGTCTTTCACCACATCAATAAATTAAGGCATATGGGTACCAATAATTCATTACCGTAGATGCTCAGACCAAAAGAACGTAAATATGATTTTTTTGGGCTTCTAAGGTGTGGGAATTTCCGAGATTTTATTTTTTCAGTGAAATAACATGAGAACTTTTCTTACAATGTATCCAGAAATCTAAAGAAAACTTCTGTCATAGCAAATATCTGCATAATATAAAGAACTTGAACAAAGGCGGAATTTTTTGAGAGAAAATTTACCATCTTTATTCTTAACTATGTAATTTTGTGGATAGGATGTAATGTAATCTAATAAAATCGAACGGTGGCATTAAACTTAAAAGTGATATCGAATCCGGAGAAGGCTACAACTTGGAGGGTGGCAAACCCACGAGCATATTTCAATCGTCCAGTTCCTCCAACCACAGACACATCCCTTTTCTCCTGACGAAATCGATTTGCTCCGTGCATCTCGATGGTGCTGCCATTGTATCTCCCTGTCTCAAATATAACAGTGGTAAGATGAAGAAAAGTGTTCTGATTAATGTCTGAACTGGCTTCTATTCCTTGAATTCTTCCCAGAAACTTGGAGGAGGGATCAGGTCCTACTGTGATTGGGTGATCTAACACGTTTACAGTTCCAAAGGCTAACAGACTTGAAGAGGTTCCATTCTCCCCGGCAATTACAACTGCATTAGCATTTGGTCCGCCAGTGATTGCGTGCGCGTAAAACACAAAATGCTTTTCCCTGGCAGCGGCCAGATTACAGTGAGAACACAACAGGATAAAAAATAGAATCGGGAATGATGATAATAGAGATTTTGAAGCCATTGCAATAGCAATAAGAGACTTTTATGGTGGTCTAAATTTGGGAGCTTAAAAACAAAACTTGTAATGGGAGGGAGAACAATGATATACACATTGGATGCATAGGAGAATATATAGGGCATTCACATCAAAAACAAATAACTGTTCTTAAATCTGTAAACAGGTTTGCCGCGTGGAAGAGGTCCATACCAGGAATTCCAACCATATAGATCCAGTCAAAACGCGCAAGTAAGTCTAAATAATTATATTAAATAGTAGACTTTAATAATTTAGAAGCGGAGACTTCTCAATAGTCCATAGCGCAGAAAAAACATTAAGAAGTTACATCTGTGCAGTCGCATTCATAATTCTCTTTAAGCTCACCTCGCACGAGATGAATTACGGAGAGATAAATTAGAAAACTTTGAAAGCACTGCAAACTCACGTGGTCCACTTCAATCGCACATAGCAATGGAAACTCTTTACATTTTTAGGTCTTTAACCGAAAATTGTAACATCAAAAAACTTGTTTGACTTCAAAGAATCCCTGTTTGTTTTTTGTGTCGTGAAGTGGTGAGTGAGTCGTGGTTGTAAGTACCAAATTGAAGATTCCAGCATAATCCTACAAGACTTTATCCACATCCAAAAGAGTGTTGCATATGGACATAACATATTGAATCCTTCGTTACTTCATATCTTAAATTAATGCATCTTAAATTCTCAGATTTGACTCTGAATATATTATTTCTCATAACCTAAAGCCGAGAAGAATCTTATTTTTTCAAACTTAAATATTTTCTTAGTTTCGAAATTACTCTAGACACTATCGAATTGTGTGAATGAAGCAGACATAAACACCGTAAAAAAACATACCTATTCCTAATCATTGATATCATCTTCATAGTGTGCAAAATTAGTTTTAGAACACATTTTATATCTCTATCCTCGAACATCACTTCAGAATAAATTTAATTAACTGTATTACATATAAAGCATACACTTACACTCTCTTACCTCATTTAATAATTACTTATTTAAACAAGTAAAAGCTAATTATCCACTCATCTACACTTCACTATCCAACTCACTCAAATTGAACTAGCTCACTCTACTGAAGTTCTAGAACCCTACAAAAGAGGAAGTAAAATTCTGCGTACAATTGAAGAATTTGGGAGCAAACTAATCAAATTCATTACCCCTTTAATTCTTATTCAAACCAGCTAATTGCACAAATCAAATAAACTTGTTAATTCACAAAAATGCATTCATTTACCTGCAACTCATTCAAAGCTTGATCCACAATCCATGGCCTCTCCTTCAACTATAAATAAAAGTATTAATCTTTCACAAATCATCTCTTGGAAGCTTAAGGCATTTGTAATATTATTCTGTCAATTTTCCATTGAAATTTAGATGCCATTCGGCTTCGCATTTGATAAACAAAGTTATCCATTGCTCGTAGCACATCCTTCTTCTATTTGGAACCAATTTTGTAGCATTCACAACCAAATAATCAATAGAGATTAAAAAAATGTGGTGCTCCATTCCTAAATTCAACCATCTTATCTGAGGTTTTAAGAGAATTTGAAGAAAGATTTGCATTGTTTCTTAATATTGCTTCATTCCTCCATAGTTTCAATTTTTCTTTTTACACATTATGGCACGCCTGATGTGACGCCCATGCATATTTTATCATTTCTAACTCATTTTTTTCAATATAATTTTTTTTTTGTGTTTTTTGTTTTGTTTGAAGCATATTGAAAAAGTTTCAGGACCCTTGATGCAGTACACTAGGACCAGTAAAAAAAGTCAATCTACTGTTTTTATTAATTTTTTGTGCATCTACAGGTTCCCTGCATTACCATTTTAAAACCTACATCTACGTAGCTTGTAAAGTGCACTTCTATAACCTGAATTATGCTACTATAATCAGTTCTGATCCATACAAGGATTTGTCCTAGTAGCATACTTTATTGCTTGTGCTAGCGTTCAAACTCACGCTAGCGCATTGTTTTACATGTAATTGGATTTAAACTCATACTAGTGCACTTTTTTGCATGAGCTAACATTCTGTGTTTTTATTTAACAATTTTTTTTATAAATTTCCAGCATGTTAGCTCACTTTTGTATATTGTCTAAGCAGTGTTTTCTAACCATTTTCTAGAGGGTTTCATTAAAAACAACGCCTAATGCTTGTTTTGATTTTACAATTTCTATTATCTAATCAAATTTAACAAATTACCCATGCTCTTGTGTCAAACCCTCATTGGTGATCTTGACAATTAGAAATGGTGATTTTTTTTCATTGTTCTTAAATCATGCTTTTTACAAGGAAAATTACTAATAATTTGTGTGTACGATGATTTTGAAATTAGAAAATTTTCATCAACAATATTAGGAAAGAAACTTCTAACATTGTACTTGGATATTTTTCCTAGCTAAAGACATTTAAAAATTATTAAAACTTGTTAAAATAATCTAAAACACACATTATAATTGCAATTTCAGATAAGGGTAAAACTCGTCCACTTAATTGTTGGAAGTACTTGGGCATAAGCCTTACAAATCATTATGAGGAGTACCAAAGGAACCCCAAATTATTTGACACATTGAGAGGATTGGCCAACAAAATGGGTAGTTTCTCATTCCTTGATTGAGTAGTATAACCCATAAGGAAAACCAAACGTTGTTTGTAGTAATGGCCCCATTCTTAATTGATTGAGAGGTAAAGTCCATAACTAGAAATTTTCTAGTGTGTGTACTCATTTTGACAACATTGGTGAGAGAATGTTCCTAACCCCTAGGAAACATACCAAACTGGGGCCAACTAATTGAATATTCTTCCACAAATGTATCAAAATCAAATCTAATCATTCTTATCCTTACTCTTTGATTTCACCAAAAATAATGGACTTACAAAAAACACAATCAAATCATGATTAAAGTCTTTTTCACTGGATATTCATTCTATCCAATTTTTTTAAGCACATCTAATTGAAACAAACCCCTTTTATGTTAAATATTCACTTTATTCGTGTATTAATTCATATTCAAATAAAATTCAATCAAGGGCCTTATATATTTAATATTCACTTTATTCAATTTTAGACAAAATAATAAGAAATCGAATCATGAATCAAATTCAAAACCTTATATGTTGAACATTCACTTTATTCACGTATTAATGAAATCAAACCAAAATCCAAACTTTATACGTTGAACATTCACTTTGTTCACATATTAACTAAAACTAAATTTAATTTTAGAAAAAAAAAAATCAATCTCAAACTTACGTTTTGATCCTATCAAACAAAGCTTAAAGAATCACTCTTATTAATTTTCAGCTCAAACTTTGTCAAATTCTAAAAAATCTAAAAATAACTACTCACTTAGGTATTTAGCTATAAAACAATGGTGTTAGACATTGTAAAATCACTACTGCCCAAGAGGAGTCTGAAATATTCAACCTATTTGGTCACCACACTCTTGACAATGAAGACATTGGAAAACAACTCAAATTATCAGAAAGAAAAAACAAAACAATTGATAATCTCATGATGTAAAAAAAATCAATATCTTTTTCGTCACTTAGAAATGGGGGAAAATATACCCTTAGATTTCAGACAGTAACACTTAAATGACTTAATTGAAAAACCTGAGTCTAGTAGGATAAATGAAAAAGGAACCACTACATCTGATTCATCAAAGGAATACTTGACAGCTAAAATTTAAGACAACACCAACTAATAAATAATGAAAATGCTATAAAATAGGAAGACTGCAAATCAACGCGTAAAAATTCCTCAAGCAAACTCACAATTCGCACAAGAATGGATGAGCATGAAAGAAACCTCAAGATGTGACTTCAAAAGTGTACAAAATAATTTAATTTTGAAAAAATTTCCTTACCCATTTGATAGGGACATGATGTGTGTACCTTTTCCTAAATCATTTTAAACACCCAAATCTAATAAATACAACGGAATACATAATTGAAGAGAGCATATTAACAATTTTTTCATAAAATTCCAAGAAGTGGCATACAATGCCATGTTTCTCTTGTTCTTATTTCCTAAACGTTTAAGAGCGCATGATTTGGATTGGTTCTTGTGGCTTACAAAGGGATCGATCAGAACATTCACATAACTTTTAGAGAAGTTTTTCAAATACATCTTATTCAATATAGACTTGGAAATCACAATGATGGGCCTTTGTAACAAGATGAAAAAAATATATGAAACATTCATGTCATTTCTTTAATAGTGGAGAGGAATCGAAAGTAGATTTCCTTGCTCTATGCCTAACAAAAAATTAGTTAGCATATTCATCCCCAATCTAAACTCATATCTATATTTTAAAATGAAAAATGCATTGTTTGAAAGACTTAGAAAAATTTATTGAAAATAAATAAATTGAGAGGGATCTCATCACTAAGGTCATAATAAGGACACCTTCAAAACAACTACCTAATAATCACAACAATAAAAACTAGGATAAATCATACTTACAATAATAATCACAATAATAATCACAAAAAATGTACACCTCTTCAAGAAAGAATTTCAAGTGTCCTCCATAAACTAGCAAGTGCTAAAATTGTGACATACCCATTTACATGTCCTCTTGAAGAAGGAAAAGCTAAGCCCACATGATATAAAGAAAACAAATATTGTAACTACCATCATATACATGGACATCCTATGGATTGTTGTGTAAGACTATGCCACTATATACATGATTTAATTCATAATGAAGGTCAATCTAAACACAAGACAACAAATGAGAAATTATAGGTCTTTAAGGACCCATTCCCTAAGCATGGGAAAATAAATACTTCAAAATAAAAAGGTCAAACATCAAACAATGTCGAGTTTGATTCTATTATTTTATTAGTAGATCACATGTTGGACATGTTATCCACTATCAAATTTGACACTCCTACTTGTTTTATAGTAACAAGACGTTAAACCCTTTGAGTATTGTAAAATTATAGAAGGGTGAAATACGCATGGGAACTATTTTTATTTTTGTACATATATCCTTGGCTCCACACCTTATTCCATTTACTCATGAAACCAACATAGGCCCTGAGGTATTGATAAAAAATCAACCATCCATTTCCTCCACTCCACCTAAATTGAAAATCATAGAAAAATTTCTTGGGGTGTATGAACTCCAAAATTTTCTTCGCATAGGTAACCTACCATTATCCCCACATATCTATGGTCAATCTAATCCTCCCCATATTAAAAATGTTCCTACATATAATCTCGGTAAACTCTTTGCAGAAAATGTTTGGATATCTAGATGAAGAACACATTCTGAGTTCTTCAGGATCTCTGTTATATGATGATGGATATTCTTCTTTCTATGAATCATTTGAATACACTAATTTTCCAAAAATCATTAAAAATATGCAGTTGAAAGGTAAAGGACTTGGGAAAAATGAACAAGGATATATTTATTCGATCTCTTGCATAGAAAATACTTATTGATATGGTCTTAGCTTCCATGGCTTTTAAAATTCACTGGTACTACTTGATGTCTCGACTAGTGGTGAGGACACTGAATCTGATAATGAGACAGTTTCCACACATAACCTATTTGATAACCTTGCCAAAAGAAACCTTTTTGTTGAAAACCTTTCCATAAATACCATTAACATCTATCTTTTCTATGCTACCTTCATAAGTCGCGATCAACTCAATCATAGAGAGGCATAAAACTAGACCCCAATAAAGGTCAAGGTTATCATGGAGATGCCTCCTCCTAAAACTATTAGGAAATTATGGGGTCTTCAGGGGAATATCCAATCAATTATTAGGTTCATTTTGAAACTAGAAGATAAATGTCATTACTTGAATCAACTACTGAAAAAAACATGTCCAATTTCAGTGGAACCAAGAATGTCAAGATTATCTTTCCAAATTAAAACAATATATATCAATTGCACTAGTTCTCATGCCACCCATATCAGATAAAAAAATGCTTCTCTACACATCTGCTACATAATATACAATAAGAGCATTAATAACACAAAATAACAATTAAGGATGAGAGAAAGAAGTCAACTATCTTAGTAGAACACATATTGATCAAGAGATAAAGTATTCACATGTTGAGAAAGTGTGTTTAGCAGTAGATTTCACATTTCAAAAACTATGCCACTAATTTCTCAATTAGACAACTAAAATCATTCCAATAGTAGATCACCTCAAATATCTACTATATATACCCGTTCTTACTTGTATAATATTAAGTTGGGTTGTTCTAAATAGTGAGTTGGATATCAATTTTATTGGTCAAAAAATAATATAAGGACAAGATCTTGTATATCAACTTGTTACAATACCTCCACAAGGATCAAAACCTCTTCATTTAAAATTTATAGATGAAGTATTGTACATTGATATCACACCATATTGGACGTTATTATTTGATGGATCTTATAATATTCATGGATTTGGAGATGGTATTTTATTAATCAAACTAGATGGAAATCTTTTGCCAAAATTTTTCTGCTTGGCCTTCCCCTGCATAAATAATATTGCAAAATACAAAGTCTTCATAGCTGGTTCGAAATTGGTTATATGATATATCATGGAATCTCAAAGAGTTGACAGTGTTTGGTAGCTCAGTTTTCACCATCAATCAAGTCATATGTGAATACCAGGTAAAATATTAAAATATCATTCCTTTGAAACTTATGGTGGATAGATTTAGAGTTTAATTTTAGTTGATCACAATTGAACAAGTTTCTTACCTTCAAAATAAATCAACAGATGTAATGGAATTATCAGATATCTTCATGATTTTGTCTCCCATCAAAGCCAGACTGAGTTTCTCATTGAACATATTCTTCTTCCAACCTATTATTTTCCTAAGTATTCCATTGTCTGTGAAATAGTTTATCCTGACATTTCTTAGTATAATTACATTTATAATTTCGTTAGTGACCACAATTATCTTGAAAACATTAACTCCCACGATAAATAAGCCTTAGCATAATGTGCTTCATGTTATACCATACTTGGCAACACTCTTCATCGAAAAGCCTATAATGTGACTCTATTATGATGTCTCAATTAATAAAAAGTACTCCAAAAACTAGAAGAGGTACATGTTGGAATTTGAGGAGCACATACAAGCAGAATGGTTTTAACAAAGTAGATTTATTGAAGAAGTTATCATTGGCCTGCCATGTAGTTTGATAAATTTTTTTAAAAATGTTTTGATGCAACAGCATGGGAACCTCATTCATGCACCTTCTTAGAATAATTTTAAAAATACTGGAATTATTTTCACAACTGTGATCAATTTGGATAATTTACACACATAAGAAATGGTTATATAAGATGTTAAGGAATGAATAAACCTAGAGATGACACACATTTCCAATCTAACCTAAGAGGCTTACAATGTGGAGAGGTCATCATTGCATCTACCCCTTATTACTCCAAGAAGGAATAGGGGTCTCCAAATTTTACACACCACATTTCAATAGGCCCCTTATCCCTCCATTATAACATGTGATTATCCATCTATTAAGACTAGCCACAAATTATTTTTCTTCCTCCAAAACAAAACACATACTTCTCATCATTCCTCCATTCACTAGCCTTACCTTATTTCTCTAATAGTAAATGATGAAACCTCACCCAAGAAAAAGAAACATAAGCACATGAAAATACATGACGAATGCCAAAAAACCATCTTCCCTAATCGTAAGGTATAAAACAACAACCCAACTACAATATAAACTTACATATAAGAACCTTCCAGAACACAACATTTTTCGTGGTTACATATTTATAACAATTGTTTTTCATTATTTTCCATTAATTATTTTAAGAGAACTTAACATCTAAACCTTCATTCTTCTTACAAAATAGATTGTATTTTTTTATCTCACTTAACATGTTACATATAATTTTTCCATTGATTTTGTTCATTTATGTTATTATAATTAATTTATATAGCCTGATTTTTAATAGGAACACTTTAGTGCACATGAGGCTACTAGTAATTATCTTGATAAATCATTTCTCAAGAGCATATTTACTCATTTTTGTATTTAACTTTATTTCCAAAAGGGAAATTCATATGAATAGAAAAATAAGTCTATTAGATCTAAAGTTAGGAAAATTTCATGTTCCTTTCTCTTTATAGCACTTAAACACTACAGATACCCTCTTTTCACTTTCAAATTATTACTATAGACACTAAATCATGCAGTTTGGGTACATTTCTATGTCCTAATCACATACTTTCATTCATATGATTCATAAATGAGAAAATTACTAATTGAAAACTATCTTTGGCCTCTTTGATTTCTTTCTATTTTCCTTCTCGGCCTTACCCACCCTATTTCCTAGTCAGAATTTTGATAATTCAGATTTTATGAGAATGGACACTAGTGCCAGTAAGATGTTAGCATCGAGGTGCCCTTGCCACCTATATGCTCCCTCGACCTCTTTCTATCTTCCTTTCCTTAATTGGGCCTTTTCTATCTGTTGGGGATCTTTTTTTGTTGTGGGTGGGACTTTTAGTTGTTAATCACAAAATTCAAACAAGGTAATCATATAAATACAATGTTATTCCTGTAAATTAAAACTTCATAAACATATCATTTCTTTCAGGAACTGAAATAAAGAACCAAACACTAAGCACCTACTATCATCACCTAAGGTTGTATCCAAAGGAATTCTAAGAGAATTAAAGAATCCATATAGATATCATTCAAGTGAAACTAAAATCTATTCTTCTGCATAAAACTAATAGGAGGGGAATTTCATTTTTGACATCCACACATCTATCTACATTGCTACATCTTGTGATTACTCTTTCTTCAAGTGTATTAGGCACAAGATCCACCTATGGACAATTATTCACAACACAGACACACACACACTACATGCACGCACACAGATGTAGTGAATCACATGATTTTAATTTAACATGTAGAAGTACATGGATTTTGAGATGTAGTGAATCACTCGGTTCTAAGTTCACTCTATCAAGTGAATTCTACGTCCAATATGAATCCCCATTTGACGTGTTTTGGGGTTTTGTAGGTTTTTTTTCTCTTTGCAAATTACAAATAAATTATGCGGGCATAGTGCGACACATAGGAGATCAAAAAATAAGGGAAGTGACATAAAAGTGACATAGAATAAATAAATTTCTATCCATTTTCACAATCACAAGTGCCCAACAGAGGTCTACTACACCAAGGATCATGTAGCCCACTCCAGGAGCACTAGTCCAACTTATTCCAATATTTCTTCAATTTTGTTTTGTGTTGTTATGACATATCCTCCTCCTATCCAACAATTATTGAGTCCAACACAACTGAAGATCAATTGTAAAATCAGATAAGTATTCTTACTCTTATCATACACCTAGGGTTTCAATTTTATCTAGCTTATTGCTTAGATTAGGTTTGTACTTTGTTGCTTATTATGTCGTTGTGACTGATAAATTAGTATTTAGCATATAATTTACATATTTGTTAAATCATTTTGTGAATCCATCACTTGATCCCAACCTTCTTACTAGGTATTTCTTCTTACACCTGTCACCCGTGGTGGTCATTATGGGTCTTTTGAGAATATATAGCTCCCTCCATCTTCCTGTAGAGTTAGTAAATCAATGGCTAAATCTGATAATCCCTTCATTATCTCTTAACAAGTTCCTCTAAAAAATATTGAAACATCTTACAGTGAGAAACAATATGATGAGAACACCAATGTTGATAAAGAGCAATTAGAAAAGCTTAAAAATTATTGTCAAGATTTTCCTGACAACCCCACTCATTTTCTGCATATTATTCATGAGTTGATTACTACCAAAAAATGTTGACATGCTGCTAATACACCCCTTGTTGGTTCTTCCTTGGCTTCCATGGCCTCTACTCAGCCCCTTCATATTTCAACCTCCATTCCCACTACTATCGCTCCTGTCGTCAAACCTAATTCTTCCAATGCACAACCTAGATCTCCTTAAAATGCTCCTTAACTTCTTTATATTAGGAATTGAAAACTCAAATTCATGAACTACAACTGGATACCTCTCATGCATGTCCATATTTGAATTCCACTTCACTCCTTCACACTCCTTTTTCATCTGCCATTTCCACTTATAGACTCCCACAAAATTTCGTCACCCCTAAGTTGCCCATCTTCAAAGGCCATGGTGAACCTCAAGATCATCTCCGAGCATTTTATGTGGCATGTCTAGACTATGAAAATGATCACACATTATAAGCAAAGGTCTTTCCTAGAAGTCTCCAATACTATGCAATACAATGGTTCTATGATCTACCTGTCCACTTGGTAACATTTTTCACGCATTTAGGTTATGATTTTCTCACACATTTCTTAATTAATATTGGATTTAAGATCTCTTACAATCAACAAGTGTAAATTAAACAAGGACATAACGATAATCTAGAGGATTATGTCTTGTAATATAAGAATAAATTAGCTAATATTTATAATGTACTTTCAGATTAAGAACTTCAATATCTATTTGTTCAAAATCTATTATCACCTCTGCAGGAGAGTGTCATCTTTGAGACATCTCCATCATTTGATCATTTAAGTCATACTCTTAAGCTACGTGAAAGTAAACTATTATCTCTGAAAAATATTAAATATCAAGAGAAGAATTCATCCTTTATATGCTTTCAAAGTAAATTAAGTTTCAACTCATCTGCTAAGACCATTGAATACAAATGAATTGTCAACACTCTTACTACTCCTACAAAGATTCAATGGAAATCTCCTAAGACTATGTTTACTAAAGTGACTTATGTTCTGCATATTTTATTGCCAAAAAACTTGTCGACATCAATCTTATTACACTTCCTCCTCCACTCAATCTAGACCCATCTCATCCTAAAGGTTGCAATTGCAATCAAAATTTTAGATGTGACTATCATCAATTCTTTGGGAATTCTATAGAACGATGCTTCAAACTACACAATTTTATTAAAGATCTCATCGAAAACAATGCAATTAAGCTCCCTAAACTTGTGGCATCTACATTGTTTAATGAAACTCATAAGCTCAATATATTCAATAATCATTTCCCTAATTATGAAAAGAAAGCAGCTAACTCTTCAGCTTATCATATATATTGGGTAGCTCTGACTCCTTCATGAAAGCTATTTATTTTCTAGTTTCTCACGTTGATGCAGCTCCATTAATCATTGTGTTTTATGATCACAAATATCAGGCTAAATTATCTTTTGATGCATTATATATCAATGATTCTATCATATCTTATTTTATTAACAATACCAAGATCGTAGATTATCTTCTCTTTGTGTGTGTTCCATTGTGCCCCTCGATACTATTGATTATCTGTTGTCACAAATTTCATATCCAACACTTAAATCTTACAGTTATGTCAAGCTTGATGTCACAATTGGTCTTCTTACCATGCTTGTCCCATTTATTATTATACCTTTAATCAAATGGTGTACCATGTTGTTTGATATTCATGGCTCCATGTTACTCAAGCTATCATTTATATTAATCACTTGTGTCTAAAGTTCATTCACAACATACATATCATTACTATAAACAATGTTCCACCATGTACACCATGGTCGTAACCTCCTCTTAAAATTTACATTACCATTGATAGAGCATCTAGGTCCCCAAGACCTTTCAAATATAAAGCACAAATATATCCTAACTCACCTATTCGTACACGACCTATTCAGTCTCATCGGTGTACTAGTCTATCTCATCATTCTAGGTCTACCACTTGGAAGGGTCTGTAACATAGGTATACATCCCCTCTTCAGTTTTCCTCACATAGTTATAATATAACCTTCACATTCTCCTTCACATAGGTTTTCATCACCTGCTTGGTATCCTTCATATAGGTGTCTATCATGTCATAAGTCTCATGCACATAGATCTCACTAACTGCTACAACAACGGTCTCATACACCACCTATCTTAGAGTACGGTCACACAAATTTATCTCCCCAAGCATTGGGTGGAGGACCCTTTCCCTTTTCTTTCATCAAATACCTCACTCATCATCATAAACTTGGGGGCATCAAGCTTACTTTCCCCCTTCTAGCATTTTTAGATGTCTCACATTTCTACCATTTCACTCTGCACTACGAATCTAGTCTTTCGCACTCATCTTACACATATTGATACACTTATATCATTAATACCATATGACACACTCCTATGCTAAGGTTCACACTTGACTATTGAGGGCATACTACATCCATGAAACTCACATGCTACACATTTTACACTCTGCACATTCACAACACATCTTTCTAGTAGCACATTCTTTCACATTACACCTACCCTATGACACACTCTAATTCCATGGTTCATACTCAATTGTTGAGGGTCTAACTTGGAAATGAACCTCACCACATTCATACTCTTTATGGTATATGTTTGATTGATCTATCTTACTATCGCACAATTAGAACAATTTCCCAATGACACACTGTAGACACTAAAATTGGGTCACACACCCCTTGGTCCCCTTTAGAATAACCAACTTAAGCACATTCACCTAACCATGACCCTTATACCCCAAATTAATATTAATTTAATTATTTACAATTAAATTAATATATCCTCACTTCATTCATTATTTAATTACCTCAATTAAAACAAATTTCCACCTCACCCCACCACCTCACCATAGACCTATTTATAGCATGTTTCCATAACTAACTAAGACTTATCCCTACTTACCTTAATGAACTAAGACTTAGTATAAACCTAAAAGCACATGCCTAATCTCCCTCTAACCATATTCCTACTTACCTAAGCGCAACGTTCCATTTAGACCTGGAACAAAATGAGAAAAATATGGAGGAGGATAGCAAAGATCTGCTATTTTAGGCAAGCTAGGATATCCCACCTTAACCGACGCCGATCAACCCAAAAATGACATCGGTAACCCTAAATCTTTGTCGATTACCATATAACCATTTGGGTAACCTTGTTAGATAGGTTAGACACATTCTTGAGTTTTTGGAATAAATGAGATCTTCATGCAAGCAAGAGGTCTAGATATCCTTCACACATCCAGACATCCCTAGCCAACACAAGCATTGATCAAAAGGTATTTGCATTCACATGAGCATTCCGGGAAGCACTACCATGACACTAATCACCATTTCATTAATCAACCATCACCACCACTTGGCCATTGAACTTGTATAGCAGTAAGTGTGTCTCTAACTTGTACCATTTCATTTCTATTAAGTTTGTAAGATTTCTTTACCTTTTGTTTATCAACCACCATTTATATTTGTACCCCACCACTAATGACTTCCTGTGAGCCTGGCCATTCCCATCACCGACAACCATTTTAATCACCTCTTTCTACTCTTGAGTACCTTTGAATATTTCCAACATCTTCCCAGTCCTAAACTAACTCCTCACCATCTCTGATCTAGACGCAAAAAAATCACCAAAAGCATAAACTATTGATTTATTACTAGCCCACAGTAACCATCATCCATTCTCACTAAACTGTCATCGTTCATACCAGACCGATGTAGTCTCTGTATCTAGCAGTCATTCTAATACCATATCCTAATAACCTTTTCCAAGTGACTCAAGTGACCCAGAATCTGACCCTTACCTGTTCCAACACCTTGATTATTTACCTCATTTCCAGATCTGATCATAGCCTAGCGTGTTATGTTAGATTTACTTATTGTATTTGGATGAGACACCTAAATCATATGAAATTTAGTGGGATTTTATTTATTTATGTTATTTCCTACATTAAATTATATTAAATAGTGGGTTGACTGCCATCGAGGAAGTATAACACTTATTGGATCTAGCACATGCTAGACAACCATGTGACATATATTATGTAATCCTCATTTGTGGTCTTCAAGTGTTTTTTAGGTAGTTCATCCTAGCTAAAAGGAAGTTCTCACAGTCAGTATTAGATCAAGAAGACAGAATGCACACATGACCTTCAACTAACCATCACAACTAGAATTCCTCCTTGGCCCACACTGTTACCTAATTCGTCAAATCCTTAAAGAAAATGGTGTAACATTTTGAAACATCTAGTGGGACCCATCTGATATTCCTTATATTTATTCATTCCCAGGTAAACGTTGTGTGTTTATTTCCCTTCTGAAAGGATTACACATTAATTTTCTTCTATGTAATCTTCCACTCTTTTTATTGTCTAAAAACAATCATGGTTTTGGTTCTATAAAAAGAATACTTCTTTTCTTTCATTCGTATTGCATTAGTGAAAGAGCATCCCTCTTGCTATTCACTACTTGCTACATCAAATATCACACTTCGATTTGGGCTTAAAAAACTTGCATAACATTTTGATTTGCTGCATTTTAGCTCACATCAACAATGAGGGAAACCTATATGCTAGAAGTCATGCCTAGCAGATCGTTGACATGAGTGAATCATAGAAAAGCACATTCTTACTTCTCTCTCTTTTCCAAAAAACACAAATTGAAATATATACATATCCTTAAACAACATCCCACCTGGAAGAAGCTATTAATGATCACACGATCAGAGGATTGATAATGGGCACCCAACTAGTTATCTCTGTCTAATCATTACCTCAGAGAATAGCCCGCCCCCACCATAACAAAACCTGAAACCTCACCTTTATAATTTCCTTCTTTGTAGGAAGCATTCCCAACCAAAAAATCTATTCTAAATCCATGAGTCAGTCTTTTAAATAGCATAAGCTAAACACATTAAAATCACTTTTTGGGTTATGTATTTTTCTTAGCTTTGTGCTTGACTTGTGTTTTGAGGTGTGAGGATATGATTCTTCATTTTTATTTTTTCCTTTCACATGCCACCATCATAGTTAGAGTATTATGACTTTCTCAGAGTGTGTTAGGACCGAATCTTATCATCCCCAGAGTTCTGGATTGATTATTCATTTAATCTAAATTGACAAAAAATCATTTTTCTTTATTCTTCATATTTCATAGTAACCAACAGTGGTCCAACAACCACCACTGGTTTACATCTGAGTGCCATTAGTTTACTTAACCAACATCAGTTCCTTGTTCTTTGGTTAATTTACCCAAAAGACACTTATCTCATCTTCTATTTTTTTTGAGTCTCTGTGTATCATTTTACTCTCTGTACTCTGATAACAATCATCAACTACACATTTCCTATCTAACATTCAGCATTTTCTACCTCATTCGCTGAAATTTTCATTTTCTCATAGTAACCGGTATTGGGAATAGACATCAATCATCCCTTAACTGTCATCGGTCAGTTAGACCGGCGTCGGTCACTATTTTTGGATTTTAATCAAAAAATTTACAAACTTTCCCTCTCAGAATCTATTTTGTCCCATCTCTGTTGTTCACTGTGTCATTTACAGAGTACAGTTCACCTGATATACATTGATTCACATTGTGTTGAATCATAGCCAAACTAATGCCCTCGTATTTCACGCCAGCTACTAGCTCCTCCCACCTAGACCATCACCGCCATCCATTCTGTCACCTATGGATCTGATGCACCTTATCCCCATTGCTACCGGTAACGAGGAGTTCATGAGACTCCTTGACCAGAATCCCGCTTCCCTCCAGTACTACCTTGCTCATTCCTCCACCTGAGATTCCTGAAGATAGTTAATATATGGTATGCCTGTATCTATCCCTCCAACTCTAGCCCCCACTTCTGTGTCAGCTAGCAATAGTTCGGTGCTACTGTCATCAACTTTATCACCTGCAGTGTCTCAGCTAAATCCCATAGCCACTATAATGGAACCATCTACATCATCGATTGTGCCCGGGACATCGATTGTCCCTCTGATAAACCCTATCGATTTTCACAACCATCTATGGTGTCGGAAACTTACACCCCTTTCCAAAACCTCATCCTTTCTCTCCCACAATTCTTACCCCCAATCGCCACTAGAGTTGTTATGACTAGCCCACCTCCATACACATGCTACCAACAACCTTCATCCTCATCTATCCCTTATGTTGGCTATGTGTCACCCACATATATTCCTCCTGTGTGGCTCTCGTACTCATCGCTACCATACACTAGTATACCACCTACCTTGTACATTCAGCATCAACCCCCTTTTTCTATAGGGTGCACCCATTCATCCCAACCTACTAACGACCTCCTTAAAATGATGATGGAGAAGATGTAGACCTTAGAAGTATCTGTTTCTAGCTCTTGTATTTATTTAACATATGAAAACATATGTAATGAGCCTATCCATCTATCTATTCCCATTCTTCCTTACCTAGTGCATTGGTAAATGCCTAAATTCAATCACTTCAATAGTAAAGAAGACCCACAACAACACTTGGGGTCATTCAAACATAGGTGTTATCTAATCACCCATGATGTTGCTTTGCTCCTACGAGAACTTTCCCAATGTCCTTGACAGGACCCACATTGGACTAGTACAATGGACTACCTCGACATTCTATTTATTCCTTTAATCAAGTAGCCCAAGTCTTCCTAGATAGTTTTTCAATCCATGTTACCAAGAAAGTCACCATGACCAATCTCTATTCAACCTAGTAGTATGAAGATGAATCTATCACATATTTTGTTCCCGCTTGTGGAGTCTCATTAACCAATTGACATTCCAACTACCTCAAACTCAACTTATTGAGCTACTCACTAGAGCTTGTGCCAAACACATCTCACCAACTCTGCAAGATGAAACCTTCTGAACCTTTGATTAACCATTCACCATGGCCCAAAAACTTGAAATTTCTACCATTGAAGAAAAGAAAATCCAATCACGGAACAAGAACACCCCATTCAAATCAAACAATTTTTCTTCATCTTCAAAACCCCAAGTAACTATTCAAATCCCAAAGGATCTACCAACACGGTAGTGCTCAAGGCAAGGTCCACCTCATCCTTCTAATCAGGCCCAACCTTCTTCCAATCTTTCTCCTGTCCAAGCCTTTCAGCTCTGGTGGGAACATCAGAAATAGAATTTGATTGGAGAGCCCTCTTCATCCATCTTGGAAAAACTTCTTAAAGCTGGATCCATTACAATTCCTCCCATAAAACCTCATACAAGTTTCTATCCTTCTCGTCCCATGCCGACAAGGTATAACGAACATGACTACTGTAATTATCATCGCATTAAACGATATAATGATGGTAACTGCATAACTTTTAAAAACATTGTTCAAGAGATGATAGACAATGGAGACCTTGTTGTAGAAAAACCAAACACTCTAGCGAATAATAATTTGTACATCTATAAAAATTCATTCCGTAATCATTAAACACCATATAATCAAAAGAGAAAACATTCATCTACTGATAGCAATGTCCATGAGGTTCACGCAGTTTTTGATATCATGCCAATTGTTCCTCAAAACCTACCTACTTCATCTATTGAGGAAATTTTGGCACGAGTTCCTCCACCTACAGAGGAGCATACCTCTTCTAATCCTCCACCCAAAGAGGAGTCCCCCTCATCTCCCCTTTCTCTCACAGAGGAACCCACACTTTCTACCGATGTTGTGTCATCGTCTGCTTCCCAGCCTTTTGCACCATCAACACTTGTTATTCTCCCATCCATAAGAGAATCATCATCGACTTCTCCTCCATGGAGAGAGAATTCTACCTCACCTGACCTATTATCTCTCATAACACAACCTCTCCATCAACCTCCCCTCATATTAACATGGTTCACGTTATTACCCGTGATGAGAAAGACAAAGTCAAAGAAAAAGTAACTAGTCCATCAACCAACCCTATACCCTATATACCATTTGCAGACCTATATACCCTATCCTTGATGGGGTCACACATTGTGCAATGATAAAACAATTACATAAGTCTCCTCTAAATATGTCTTTATATGATCTCGTTCAAAATTCTGAATCCCACAGATAAGCACTTATCGAGGTTTTACGATCTATTAAAGTTATACCCAATGACCCCACACCAGTGGCTTCGATTATCAGCCCTCACCATGAGGCCTCGCTAACCAAGTCAGATCCTCCTTCTACCCCCATGACCACCCCTCAAGTCTCCACCTTTAGTTTCTTTGAAGAGGAGATTGTACCTCCCTAGTCAGATAACCCTAATCCTGCCCTATTCATTTATATCTATATCGATAACATATGCATACGACACATCATGATTGATGGTGGTGTTAGGATTAACATAATATCCTGGACCACACATACAATCAAATGTGTATTACTTCTAACTATATTCTTAGTAACCCAATTATTCTACGCTCCTTCAACGATGCGTCATGAGTTGTGTCCTTTCAACTTTACACCACTATGTAAAATTTGAGCATAAGGGAGATAACTACATTATCCCTGCCGACCCATCTCCATTCAAGACCTGTAAGATGTTATACCAGCCCAAGGATGTACTTGTACTAGTATAGGCATCTGCCTCTAACCCCACTTTACCTTCACCTGTAAGCCCATATACCAATGCTTCCGCTACCTGTCCCACACCTAACCCTGCTATCCCTACTGTCACCGCAACCTCTACAATAGACTCACCTATTTCCCAATCATCTGGTGAGTCATCTATCCCCGCTACACACGTATAAAATACTGATCCCTTAGAATTTGTTTTTCAACACCTCACTCCGAGGGAGTATCACCTCTATAATATCGACACATTCCTCACCCCACAAGGGTATGGGAACCTGTGCCACCACCCTAGTTATGACTACCACGTAGCTGAGGTTTTTCCTTATGGTCCTCTTTACCTTCACACTAATATAACATATATGGGACTTGATATGGCCACTTATTCATCCGAACCTCCATCCCAAACATGACCATTTTTATCAAACCTATAATCCCTAACCAACCACCAATTTTCCCATAATTTCTTCCACTGTTTCACATGGAAAGGCTTTGGCTTCCATAAACACAATGACCATAGTGGCATTGGATTTTCTGCACCACCTCCTAAGAAGGATCAAGTCGACCTCACTGAGGAAGATAAACCTTTTCCATCTCATCCACCCATGCCACTATCTTCACCCACGGAGTCCATAGACCCAAAATATATTCCTCCTAACTTTTTTTTTCGTAAACACTTGATTTTCTTGGGACCTTTGAACTATCAACATGATGGCGAGGATCTCTCTTCTCTCCCATTATTGTATCCTGACATGATCAATGATGATACATCTTCTATTAATGTCATTCAATGTTAGGAAAATGAGTCCATCCTCACCTAACTTGGTGTGGAAGATTCTTATGTTCACTAGTCGTTACCTTTTAAGATGTAAACCATGTTGAATGAATTGACCATTGAAATCAACATTAACACTCAGGAGGACCCACACATTCTAAAGATAGGCCAATATTTAGATGCTACTGAATAAGAAGCTTTTACCTCTTTCTTTTGGGATAATAACAATGCTTTTTCTTGGTCTTATGCCGATATACCCGGTATTAACCCTAAAATAATTGTCCAAAATATTGTAACCATTCCTGATGCCAAACCCATTAAAAAAAAGTTACGGAAAATGCATCCTTGCATTGCTCTTCTAGTCAAAGAATAACTTCAGTGCCTTCTCTCAGTTTCCTTCGTCATACCCATTGACTATCCCTAATGGATTTCTAACATCATTCCTGTCAGAAAGGTGACAGGGGGACTCTGCATTTGCACGGACTTCCATGAAATCAACCTAGCTTGTCCCAAAGATGACTTTCCCCTACCACACATTGACAAACTAATTGATAGCACCGCCGGTCATGAAATGTTATCACTCATGGAAGGTTTCTCAGGTTATAATCAAATATTACTTGCTCTAGAAGATCAAAAAAATACTTCCTTCATCACTCCTTAGGGGAACTTTTGCTATCGAGTCATGCCTTTTGGCTTTAAAAATGTTGGTGCTACATATCAGTGATCCATGACTTACACATTCCATGACATCATGCATCGCATATTGGAAGATTATGTAGATGATATTCTGTCCAAATCAAAACATTGAGCTGAACACCTGACCATCCTCAAGGTCATATTTTACCACCTCATCAAGTATTGTGTTCATCTTCAACCAAAGAAGTTCATCTTTGTGGTACTTTCAGGAAAACTCCTCGGTTTCATTGTTTCTTTGTGTGGCATAGAATTGATCATGTTAATGTAAATTATATTCTATAAATGCCTTCGCCTACTAATCTCTATCAACTTCGAAGCATGCAAGGTAAGTTAAAATTCATTCATCATTTTATCTCACAACTTTTTGAACACTGTCAACCATTTCATCATCTTCTCAAGAAGGACATTTCATTTAAATGGGATGATGAATTCCATAAAACCTTTGATCACTTAAAATAATACCTTCTTCAACCACCAGTTCTCATTCCTCATAAGGATGACCAACACTTTTACCTATACATTTCTGGTAATGACCATTCTTTAGGTACCATGCTCGCTCTTCACGACAAGCAACATAGAGAGAAAGTGGTTTATTACAAAATTTTTACCCTTCTGTACTATGAAAATAGATACACCCATGCCGAAAAAATCTTCCTAGCCTTAGTTTTCATCACCACCAGACTCCGCCATTATCTACTCAACCACAAAACCTTTGTTGTTACCAACACTGACCCCATACACTATATGCACACCAAACCCTACCAACATCACTGTGTTGTATGTTGGCTCGTAATTCTCGTAGACCTTGACCTTGAATTCATCCATAAAAAAATCCATCAAAGTCCAAACCATCACTGACCAACTGACAGACACACCTCTTTCTGGGAATCAACCCTCTAACTTTGGTTTCCCAAATGAATCCATAGCTACCCTCTCCTTAGACAAAACAACATACCAAATGACACTCTTCTTTGATGGATCCAAGTTTTAGCATGGAGGTGTGGCTGGTGTTATCCTCATTCCTCTTGATGGTGAACCTATGCCTTTATCTTTCAAAATGGATTTTAGTTGTAAAAACAATATAGCTAAATATGAAGCACTTGTATTAGGGCTCTAGGCTGGTTATACCCTAGATGTTAAGTCAATCAATATCTTTGGTGATTTCCACTTGGTCATAAACCAATTCAATGGTATATACCAGTGTGATTCAGAGGATTTGTCACTATGAAAATATTCCCTAAACTTCCTTAAAACTAGACCATGCTGAAGGGATTATCAGGACCTTTCCAATTCTATGCCAAACTTTAGAATTGGATTTCATATGTAAATTCTATCCGGTCAAAGTTAAGGTCATACATGGGTCAACCCTGGTCAACAGGTCAACAAGTAGACCAATGGCTAGGTGACACGTGGAAATTGGAAAGAAGGAAAAAATTATGGTCTTTTAATTTTTTAAAATCAGTTCCATGGTATAGATCTCATCGTAAGGTTTTCGACGCATTTTAAACGGACCAAATCCGAGTTCGTATGTGAAAGATATGTATAGTCAAAGTTGTGGTCAAATGATGACGCGACAAACTCTGATGCGGACAAATGGCATATTATGGGCGTGACACTTGGCAGGTTTGTAGTGGATTTTAATTTTAAAATAATAATAATAATCTATTTAATCCATTCCATGTGAATAAGCCTAAATCCCATGGGATAAGGAGGATTTTGTGGCCAAAAAGGAATTTAAAGGCTTATCTTATCCCTTTCCCACAAAATGTGAAGGGAGTAAAAAGGGAATTTTTCATAATTTCCTCTAGTTTCCATAAATGTAAACCTTTTTTGTTTAGGTGTTTTATATTTCAATTTGTAGACATTTTTCGAACATAATTGCATAGGAAACTATTAGTGAAAATACTATATGGGCCATGGATGGACTTGGGAATGTTTCTAGTAAATTGCAGAGTTCCAAGAGGTCTAAAAAAGATCATTTTCAGGTATAAAGTTATGTTAAGTCAATAATGAAGGGATATTTTACTGCATTGTGCAATAATAGATCGATTCACTTTCTGTGAATCCAGAGACGTAGCCTTCGGGAGAACTTCGTTATCAAGTTCTTGTGTTGTGTATTTGATTTTAGTTTTTATAAGATTTAGTTTATTTGATTAATTATTAAAGCAAGTACAAAACTAGAGTACATTTATTGAATGGAAATTTTAGTATCCATAACCCATAACAAGATTTGAATACACTTATCAAATTCGATTCAAATTTCAGTTTGAGTGTATGATTTGAAATCAATTGTGAATTATAAAATGGATTTGTAATAGATTCAGTACATTCACTTAAGTTGAAAAAATTAACGATAATTGATTTATTCAAAAAAAATTTAAGGATTTAGGTTTCAATAACTCCAAAAATTGACTTAAACTCTTAATCGGTTGTCAAATTTTTAAATTTGAAAATTTTCTAAGTATTGAGAAAAATTAATTACCATTTTAGTGATCACAATGCCATAATGAAATACTTCGAAAGTATAAACATCATGTTGACATACTTTTGACTACCTTTGACTATTACAAACTTCAAACCACCCCACATTCTACCAATAAATTTGCAGATACCATGGCCTACTTGGCTTCTCCAATACCCGCTTTGCCTGCCGACTCTAAAATCTTTGTCACAATACCAATGTTACAATCACCCTCTTACTTACCTTGTGAGGTCTACTCCATCGGAACTGTTACACCTAACCCACGTGTCTTTTTGTATAAGCATCTTGCAGACATATTTCCCTTTCCATTCTACCTATTGATCTCACTCATAATGGACAATGTGCCTTTCTTAAAAGTGTCTCTCACTATGTCATCATGGGTGGTCTCCTTTATAAGCATGTCTTCGACAGTATTCTCTTATGATTCCTTACAATTTCTTAAATTCCATACACCATCAAGGAAGTTCATGATGGAATTTTTGGCGGCCACTTTAGTGGTTTAGTTGTCACTAAAAACATTCTTTGCTTTAGCTATTATTGTCCAACCCTAAACTGTGACTATTGTGATTATGTCAAATGTTGTGTGAAATGTCAACAACATACCAATCTTCATCACACACCTAGTCACGCCTTATAGGTCACACGAGACCTTTGGCCTTTTTTCTCAATAGGGCTTAGATCTTGTAAGCGAGATCAATCCCCATTCTTCACAATTCCATCAATGGATTATAACTACTATGGAATATTATACTAAATGGGTAGAAGTCATTCTCCTCATTTCTAAAAAAGACAAGAAAATATGTGAATTCATCAACCATCACATCATTTGTTGCTTTGGGTTTCCTCATTGTCTCATCACTGATAATGAAAAGCAATTCAAAAATAAAATCCTCTGTAAGTTTTGTGATGCTTTGGGCATATAACTCAGTTTCTCCTCACCTTATTAGCCGAAAACCAATGGCTAAGAAGAATCGACCAATAAAACGTTGAACAAAATTCTTATGAAAGTAATTGATGATATTGGAAAAAATTGGAATTCACACATCCCTTTTGATTTGTAGGCTTATCATACTAGTATTCACACTTCGACTACTGCCACACCCTTTTCTCTAGTCTATGGTACCAAGGTTTTCTTACCTCTCAAATTCCTGAATCCATCTCTTCGCATCTCACTACAAGACATGCTCAATGACGATGACTTTCACCAAAATCATTTAGTGAAACTTGATTAATTAGATGAACGTTGTCTCAATGCTCTTGACCATCTCCAAATCTAACAAAAATGTATCAAACATGCCTACAAAAAACATGTTCACGAATGAATATTTCAGGTCAGTGACCTCATTCAGAAGGAAAATATACATCTAACCAAAGAAGAGAAAAGTAAACAGGGTAAATTTCCTCCTAATTGGCTTGAACCCTATATTGTTAACCATGGATATGGATGAGGTGCTTATCATTTGTCTTCAGTTGAAGGTAAACACAAACATGAGACCCTCAATGCCTTCCATCTTCAACCATTTTATTGTTGACATCAAGTCCTAATTCACTTTCTGTCAGTTGATCACTGATCCCTTGAGTGTTGTTAACCTTCCATATTACCCATTTTTCAGGATCCACAAATAAACAAGAATTATGTGGTTACACATCACCTTTCAGACTTATCTTCAATATGAGTACCACAACTCTACTTATATCATGATTCTCATGGATAATTTTCATCTTCTTAATGATGGAATCTAATGGTCATTCATCACTCGAACCACCTCTTTCATAATTAACCTCTATGTGCTATGGTCTTGTCTTCTAAACAAGAACCTAATCTTCCTATATAGTCTTGTCCATGACTTAAATGTCCAAAAACAAAAAGGGATTCAAATTCTTAAGTCAAACCTCCCACAAAAGATGACTCCCTGAAAAAGGGACATCTCTTCTCTCTATTTTGCTGTTATACATAGACTGCTCCCTTGAAGGACAACTATATAAAGTCATTGCAAACATACAATAAAAAATATCCAGAAGATTCCTGTATCGATCAACTTCATGAAGACCTCAAGGATATAATCTACCAATCCCACATAGAATTATCACATCGACCAATCTATAAAAAAAACAAAAGTAAAAGTAAAAACAGAAGATTAAATTTTTCATCATGGACTTGCCTATGTTGATCTTGGGTCTCCTACCAAATAGGCATGCTGTCTCACACTAGGTTACACTCAAACCAACCTATTTTCATCTCATCACCTTTTTCACCCTAATTTTGTACCTGCTCAAGGGATGTACCACAAATGTGACATTTCGTGATCATGTGACTTTCTTCATCCTTAGAATAGTCAATTATACAATGCCTTCAAGGTTTTACGTTCATAATCCAATCTTTGGTATGATAGACTCGTTATGGTCCTTATCAATTAGGTAGAACTTGTTGTCTCCCTTACCATTCACATTTTATTCTTCCTTATTGATTCTCCTATATAGGACCAGACCATCGACATCTACACTTTAAGAATTCCTCTTTCACCAACCCAACCATACCTAAACTGACCTAAACTTAACCATGCCTAATTGAACTAAACTCAATCATGCCTATGACCTAACTCAATCATGCCTATGAACTACATTCAATCATGCATAAAATATACCAACCCATCCCCCTAATTCATCATATTCTTCCCTAGCTTATGGGAGAACTACATCGGCCTGAGGCCCCTTTTTGCTGGGGCTATATAGGCAGCACTTCGAGGGCATGGGGTCCTTAAAGGTTAGCTTGGCCACTCTTCACACTAACGTATTTTCCCCTTCATTTTCCTATGAACATCCTACCTTAGTTCATTTCCATTTTATATCAACAATTGGAAATGAAACCAAACAAGAAACAATTAATAAACATTTTTACCACATCATCACATCAGTCATTTATCATTTTCACATTTCCACTATAGCAAATATTTGGAAACTTAAACCATAACATGCATATACATTGTCATTTATCTACATCATGCCTATAACATGAATCCATCATGCCTATGACCTAAATCCATCATGCCTATAACCCAACTCCATCATGCCTAGTTACCTAACTCAACCATGTCTACAATACCTCGACTCAATCATGCCTAATTCACCTAGTTTCCATAATGTACACAAATAATAATTGAAATTAAATAAGTACACCATCCATACCATAATTATCATCATCTATATAAATGAGAAAGTATATGTACACAGATAAAAATAAATATAAATATTAATGTACAAAATAATAATTGAAATTAAACAATTACACCATCCATACCATAATTATTATCATCTATATAAATGAGAAAGTATATGTACACAGATAAAAATAAATTTAAATATCTCAAATCACTCAGATACAACCTCACTGTCTTTGGCACACAAGTCGATATGAAAATATATGTCACAAAACTCACATATACATCCTCACTATCTTCTGCATGCAGGCCAATATAGATATCAAAAAATAAATACAATGATAATCTCCAGTGACTAATCATCACCTCACTTGATATCCTCTGGGGTAGTCTCACCTGCCTCTTCTTCTCTACCTATCTTCCATCCCACCAGCATCTCACCACCCTCAATGGGCATTAGTTTTACCTCTATGGGTACCTCACCTGGAGTAGGCCTCCATGAACTAGTGGCCTTGAGAATCATCGGCCCGAATCTGTCTCAGGGATCATCTCCGCCTGTACTTTCCACACTATGAGTGCATGCGACCTGGTCCTCTCACTCAAGGCTTTGTTCTTGCTCTATACTCTATATAGCTAGGGACACCTATCCATGTAACCATTAGGTGATCCTGATAGTACCTCAACTTGCCTAGGGAATCCTTGAACCTAGCCATCGGTACCGTCTATGGTGGTACCATGGGACTCTATCCCTGAGCATGTGTGGGTGCATGTGGTTGTACTTGGGCCTGAAGGGTCACAATCTGCACCTGTGTAGTGGCCAAATGGCCTTGCAAACCTAAAATATTTTCCTATAGGGTGTCCACCTACACCTCATCTCCTTCTCCACCCTGTGTGGGTGCCTATCACTATGTAACCTTAGTCCTGAAGGGCTACCAGCTGTGCCTGTAGAGTAGCAACCTGTGCCTCTGACCTTGGCATATACCCGTACACTATCCCCCACTAAGTCACCAGGGTAGTCAGCTACCCCTGTATGACATCCCTCTGAACTATGATAGTGGCTAAGTTAGGCTTCCTTGGCCTTGGTGGTACTTCCGATAATTATGCTGCCCACCGCTATCTATATCTATCTATCATTCTGGCCTCATCAATTCATTAGTATACTACCTGCTCCTCCTTCCCTATCATCACCGTCGGTTGTGGTAGAGGCACATGCCTTTCCACTTCATCCCTCCTATACTATGGGAAGGTTGGAGGAACATTCTGTAGCAACCCAAACTTTCACCTGACCCTATTTACATGTATCATCTCCTACTCCCCGGTATGGCATCCCCTTATCCATCTTAACAACTGTATCTCATCGATATCCATGGCCATCTACATATATGATGGGAAGCCCACACACGACCTCCAAAATGATGTCCATGCAAGACAACCCCTCAAGTACGCATCTGTAATATGCTACATCACGTGTATCCTTGATAGCCAAACGCTCTCTAACAGCTGGTTCCCATCACCTGTAGCCTACTCAGACCAAGACGACCTCAAATTCATCCAGATGGGGCATACCAACTGGACTCACACACATGATTTACTTGTATGCCTAGCAGTGTAGTAGAAACATGTAGCACAGGCTGAACCATCGTAACCTCCCATAGGCACATAACTCTCTATATAACTACACCAAGAATGTTGGTGCCCATGAAAAATGGGTCCTATCTTCCATCATGTCATGAATAACCCCCATCAATGCATGTGGGAATCTCCCACACTCCACATCTGGTAGTGTGAAACAACAAACTACCTCCATAATCAACATCACTAACCTCATCTCCTTGGGATGGGCCCTGTACATGTCTCCATAACTCAGGTTGGTGCTTTGGAACCATAACTTCACCAACCCCTTGCTAAACACTGTCAGCATCAACTCCTCATATGCCTCTAAGGTAATAGAATAAACATGCATCCCCACTATGGGTAATTAGAGGATCCTATACACATCCTCCAAGGTGACTGTAATCTTACCCATCGGTAGATGAAATGTTTTAGTCACCAAATCCCATCTTTCGATGAGGGAATCCATTAGGCACGGCTGTCGCACTCCCTCGTACACATACTAACCGGGGTGGTATCGTATCTCGCATCCGTAACTGATCCCACACTTGTATCCAACAAACCCTAACATCATTAAACCTTGACCATACTCAACTTTAACCTAAACCTTCCCACCTATTCCCAAGATCCTTCCTACTCATGACCTATCTCCCTCATCCCATCCTCGAATTATACCTATTTATATCTATTACCATCCCTATTATCGATCAAAACTACCTTCCTATCTCAAGACCTATTTCTCCCACCCACCCCCTCTCATTTGCTGGCCCATTTTTCCCTAAGTGCTGACCATCATCAGTTCTTACTGATCAAAAATAGTCTCCCAAAAACTAACCTCAGTCACATCACCATTAATGGATGCCAACTAACTCCCACCGATGTCAGTCACTATCGCGACATCAAATCCACCAAACCCTTTCCTTTTTCTCTAAATATTCCACATTCTACCCGAATGACCTACCCTTCCCTACCCAAATCTCACCCCAACCCATCCCCACCCCTTTTAAAACTACATACCACTTCCTACAAGTCCTATGTCTTCAATTCTCCTTCTAAATTCAAATTTGATTCCCCCCCAAACCCATTTTTACCCAAACCCAATTTATACAAAAAATCCTCTAACAAACTTAGAATGGAACTGAATCCTACCTCTTCGTGATGTCATCTCCATGGGGGCATGTCAGGCTACTACATTGATGCTCCACCAAACCCATCTCCTACCTTTTCCATCACTGAATTCCTTTCTCACCTCCAAATAATCAAATCGATCACACCCCTCTCATGGGCCCACCTATCAAATGGTGGATCACCCACTCTAAGGATCGTCAAGTCAACTCTCTATTTCTCTTCATCACTTTCCACTTTTCCACTGCTCCTCTGTTATTTTCTACTATTGGAAAATGACAAATAATTCTGTAAAAAGTAGAATTTTCTTTTTTAATCCCAATCTGCTATGACAGACGTTGGTCATTTTTTGTGCCCTATTCAACCATCATCAGTCAACATATAACCAACATCAGTCACACTTCAAACTATTTTCCCTTACACCCGGTCCCTTTTCACCTATCTCCATTAATGCCTACACCTATTATCATTCTAGCCACCCATTGCCACATACCTATAAGCTCAACCTACCCCTACATTTCGTTTGTTACATCCTAGGAGTTGTTATTTTACGTATACCTTGGCCTTAATCGTTCCATGACCTGTTTTCTTGAACTGGACCTGCTTCATGTGACCATTGACCTTATGTGCTTGCTATACCTTCTAATGTTGTTACGTATGTTGTTTTATCCTAATAATTATACCTTGCCTATTTCCGTTGCATTTATCCTAACCAAACCTTTGGTGTACCAGAGCATACCTAAATGTTATTACACCTGACCTACATTTTGTTTCTCGACCATATCCTATACCTTGGATACCTGAATCACTTCACCCTTGTTTGGATAAGCCTATCGACATTAGACGATGTCGAGTTTACAAGCTATTTAACCTAGTACCGTGTTGCAATCTATATGTGTGTGTGCATTTGATTGCCATTACCCATGACATGATTTTGACACTAGACTATTACCTATTACCCAAGTTGACCTTCACCCTTTCCATCAATACTCAAACCTTTCCACACCTATCTTCACCACCTACACATTTATCAAACCACTCACCGATTCTATCTTACAGCTCATCAGTTCCTGGTTTGAGGGGGATCCACTTCACCCACACATGGGGTAATCATTTCTTGTTTTTGTCAGCATAGCTTACCAATACAGGCTACACAAAAAAAAGGGGAAATATGTACACACCAAAATTTGAATGTGTATAATACTCCTAGTTCATAGTATTAAACACTTTCACACATGAAAACATTCTCCATAACCTAACAACCTAGACACATCACTATAGACCTATTCATAGTATGTTTACATAACTAACTAAGACTTAAACCTACTTACCTTAATGAACTCAGACTTAATATAACCCTAAAAGAACATGCCTATTCTTCGTCTAACCAAATTCCTATGTACCTAAGTACAACGTTCCATTTAGACATGAGACAAAATGAGAAAAAGATGGAGGAGGATAGCCAAGATCCATTATTTTAGGCAACCTAGGATATCTTGCCTTAACTGACGCCGGTTAACCCGAAACTACCACCAATAATCCTAAACCATTTTCGGTTGCTATATAACCATTTTGGTAACCTTGTTGGAGAGGTTAGACACATTCTTGAGTTTTTGAGATCAAAGGAGATCTACATGAAAGAAAGAAAGAACTAGATCTCTTTCACACATCCAGAGAACCATAGCCAACACAACCATTAATCAAAACGTATTTACATTCATAGGAGCATTTCGGGAAGCATTACCACAGAACTAATTGCTAATTCACCAATCAAACATTGCCACCACCCAGCCATTGAACCTATACATCAGTAAGTGTGTCTCTAACCTGCACCATTTTGTTTTTATTAAGTTTGTAAGAGTTATTTAACTTTTGTTCATTAATCACCATTTATATTCTTACCCCACCACAATTGCCTTCCTGTGAACCTGACCATTCCCATCACTCACAACCATTTTAATCACCTCTCTCTACTCCTGAGTACCTCTAAATATTCCCAACATCTCCCCAATCATAAACCAATTCCTCACCATCTCTGATCTAGTCTCAGACAAATCACCAGAACTGTGAACTATTGAGTTATTACCAGCCCATAGTAACCATTTTTGGTTCTCACTAAACCATCGTCAGTCTCTGTATCTACTAGTCTTGCCAATACCAGATCCTG